>JANBPO010008172.1:0-16932 GCA_024336825.1 Amorphophallus titanum | reverse complement strand
CAGACTTCTCTTCAGCACGGAATGAAGGTGTTCGGATTCAATCCGATGTAAATAAACACCGACTGCTTACAGTCGGTGGGGAATGATGTCTAGTACATGATTCCCCACAATCGCCTGTGCACTCGCACCTATGGAACCTCCATTCTCTCCACGTGTCGCCCGATCTCCCGAGCCTACATGCCGCGTCCTGGCAACGCTTCCCAGTCAACCTTCGATTCCATGGGTGATTGTCGAGAAATCGACTGGCACGCTCGCACCCCGACTTAGTTACCCTAATCTTGGAAATTCCCCGTGCCGTTCAATTCTCTCTCGACTCTCCGTAAAAGGTGAGTGCCTGATACCACCTTGAGAGGAATACAACTACAAAAGGGGATACCCGAGATATATCAAGCTCCCGTGTTTCCCTTTATCGCTTTATGCCTTCCCTCAGTCCGGTCACCGATTCCCCAATGACAAGAGCAGAGGGAGAAATCGTGGGAAGATCAGAGAGGACGCGTGCGGGTGAATAGTAAATCGTAAAGGACAGAGCTTTGAAAAATAAGAAATAATTTAAAAACGAGACAGAATTAGAAGAAGAAGAACAAGAAGAAAATCTAGAGCTTTGAAAAACAAAGGACTTCTATGAAGGAAGCAAAATGAAAAGAACAACAGAAAGGCATGAAAATGGGCTAAGATCTTCTGCTCGGTGGCTCTCGGGCGATTTATATAGTGTGCAGGGAACCCCAATCATACAAATCCTTGAAGATTAGCTTGAATCTGACGTTCCAGCATCAAAATCTAGTTCGAACTAGGCCTCTTGCCATCAAAAGAGTCCTCCTTACATGAAACATGGAAAGATAGCTTCGTTTAGAATTGCCCGCTTCCGGCTTGGGTTCGAACTGAAATGGCGTCCACTACAGTGGTTGCTAAATCTAAAAATGGCGCCTTTCCACACGGTCGCCAATTCTTTATTTTCTTATTTTAACATTTTTTCTTTCTTTTTGTACAGAAGAATTGGCATCTCTACATACAGATGCTGATTCATTTTTCCTTTTTCAACCCTTTTCTTTCTATTTATATGGAAGATGTGACAAAGTTTTACTGCTGGCTGTCAACCTAACGCAAACCCTCCTCCTTTCTCATCCTGACTTGGGACCGGCCATGGCAGAGTTCCTCCCCTCCATCCCATGGACAATAAAATCCCCCCAGCATCCCAAAGGTCACAACAACGAAGAACGGCAAACACAACACAACAACACACTAGACAACACTTCGGCAGACATAACGGGCGCTCGAGCTCTCCAACGGAAGGAACTTTGTTTGGCTTAGTGATTGGCGATCCAACGTCGAGAGTATGTTACAAAAAACACCCCTCTAACGGCGCTTAGCCAAGTCACAAGTCCTATGAAAGAAGTCTGGCGAAATGACGAGAATACCCTTTTGTTATGTAAAGACCCGAGAGCCGGCACAAATGCGAAAATTTCCCGTGGCTTTGACAAATCTTTTAATTGCTCTTATAAGACCCCCATATGAAGTCTTGTATGACGATTATCAATGGAATGCTTTGGGGATTACAAAAATACCCCAAACTTGCAGTAAACCTTGAGAACACCCTTCTCGTGTCCGGTCTGCGTCAATGTCAAGGTCCCCGACAAGCTCGATCGATGTGATGTGTTAAACCCCTCAGCCAGTGCCAAGCTGTGTCGAACCTCTCAGCCAGTGTCAAACTACGCCTTGTGTCAAACTGCCTCGAACCCTCAGCTAGTGCCAAACTACGCCAAACCTCTCAGCCAGTGTCAAACTACGCCAAATCTCTCAGTCAGTATCAAACTGTGCCAAACCTTAAACAATACTAAACCGTACCCAAACCCCGACTGTACTAACCTAGGGCCCACATCCCCACCAGTGCCAAACTGTGAGTGGTCCTCAAATCCTTTTCTTAAGTGTGACCCATTGTTGCTTGCGTTAGCCTACCCTCTACATCGCGGCCGGTATCGAGGTTGATGATTCTTTCTTTCGACAATTAAATAAGGGTGTTTGGATTACGTTCGATGTAAATAAACACCAATTGCGGTCGGTGGGGAAGCGTCCTGCACCCGAACCCTAAACCGTCTGATAAACCCTAAATCCGTCTATGCCAACTCCGCCGATCCCTTCGGCGATCTCATGGAGTGGCACAAGGAGCAGCAGGTTCGAAAGGAAGTCGGCACCGATCTCGATGGCTTCAAGAAGCGCATCGAGGAAGAGGTCCGACAGAAGGTGCTCGCCGAGCTGAAGGCGGGCGGGGCGAACGGTCAGCCGCAACCACGGTTCCCAGGCTCATTGGCCAATGCAACGGCCACAGGAGCACAGGGCGCCGTCCTCACCGACGAGGCGATGATGGGGGACGTGTTCTCGTCCAGTCGAGACCGTCGAAAGATGTAAGCCCGCGTGCGCACCGCCTCGTGACCGCAACCCTGATCACGAGCAGGCACACCAATGGACACCACCGTTCTTTCCGGCCTTGAACTCACTAAGTGGCGGAAGTCGTTCATCCGCGAGACCGTCCGTGAATCCGGCTTTGCGCCCTACATGGGCGACAGCCCCATGGACATCATCCACGTCGTCAACGATCTCAAGACTGACGGCTACACGATCCGCATCCCGCTGCTTCGCCAGCTCAAGGGAACGGGCGTGCAGGGTGATCAGCGGCTCTCCGGTAACGAAGAAGCCCTCGACCAGTACTACCAGGACATTTCCTGGGAATTCCGCCGTCACGGCGTCGAGATCTCCAAGAAGCAGCGTGAGAAGAGCGCCGTCGAGCTCCTCGCCGCTGTCCGCCCGCAGCTCCGCGAGTGGGCGTCCGAGAACATCAAGTATCGCCTGATCGACACGTTCAACTCGAAGAACGGCATCAAGTATCAGGACGCGGACGAGACGACCGTCAAGGACGTGTGGATGGCGAACAACGCCGATCGCGTTCTCGTCGGCAATGCCATCGCCAACTATGCTACCGACCATTCGACCGCGCTGGCGAACATCGACTCTGGCGACAAGCTCACGCCGTCCGTGCTGTCGTTGCTCAAGACGATCGCCCGCAAGGCCCGCCCGCGCATCCGTCCTTTCAAGACCGGCACGCAGGGCCGCGAGTTCTTCGTGTACTTCGCGCATCCCCTCGCCTTCCGCGACCTGAAGGCCGACACGACCACTTTTCTATTGTTTTCTTTTTTTTTATTCTTCCTAATACGGTAACAATTATATACTTTCTGAGAGAGAGAGAACAAAGAATGAAGAGAGATATAATAGAGAGAATGAGAGGGAGATGGGGGAGAGAACACAATGGAGAGATGGGTGTTTTTATTCTGTTCACTTTTTTCCTTTTAGACCTTGCTATAGTGACAGAAGAAAGAGAGAGAGAGAGAGTAGTAGAGAGAGAGCGACTATAGAGAGAGAAAGAGACAAATAGGGGGAGGGTTTACAGTTTACATCGAGGGAGAGAGAAGAAGAGAGAGAGATAATAGAGAGGGTGAAAGAGAGACATATAGGGATGGGGTTACAATTCTTGAGAGAGGGATGGCGTGCTTGTGTGTAGGGGAGCTCAAGGACGACAGTGGTGAGCCTATTGGTGAGCGGAGGCTGACTGCTCGGTGGCTAGCGCGATGATGGGGAAGATGGAGTATCGACAGTGGCTGGCTTGTGCTTTGGGGGTTTAGTCAGCAGTGAGCTTGCTCTTGCGGACTGCGAAGTACACGGATGCTGCTCATCAGCAGTGGGGCCGACGGTGGCTGTATTTCCTTTCTCTGGTGTAGGATGGTAGGGACATGGGTGGCCTATCATACAAGGGAACCACGATGCCAGTTTGGTGACGACAGTGATGGGATTGGCGCCTGGCGGTGGCAACGGCAGGGGCTAGTGGATGCACAGAGGGAAAATGACAACTTCGAGGAGGGGAGGGCGTGAACGGGGCTGGGTATGGTGACAAGGGTGAATGGGAGGGACGTTGGCATAGATGGGCATTGGGGCATCGGTGGAGCTACTACAGTAGCTGAGGGTGGTGGTAGACAGGCGGCTGGGTACTGCACTGCAAGAGAGATTGCCTATGTTGTGTTTTTTCCCTATTGTTTTGATGATGCTAACACTATATAAATTTCTATTCATTTGATTTGCCAATCTTTTAAAACTTGCTGATTTAGTCACTGTTGTTTGTTTGAACCTCTCCATACTTCGTGCACAAAAGTTTTTTCACTTGACATTTCTATACTCATTCAAACAATCAAACCCAAAGTGCATATGCAAGAATTGAGCAATGAATTTTAAGACAATATGGATAATCATATTTTCTAAAGAATACTAAAAAGAAGTTATCATCCATACACTTTCATACACAATGCTCGAATATTGGTAGCTATGTATAACCCTAATTTTTTTTAATTACTATAAAGAGTGTGACTAACCTTTTGACACGAGTTGTATCTTTTGTCTCATGGACACTTCCCGGTTACTCAGCTTTGTCACTTATCTTAACTGTGGATATTGTCACTTTTCGACGTGAGTTGTATCCTTTGTCTCAGAGACACTTCCCGGCTACTTGGTGGCAAATCACACTTATTTTAAATGTGGATTAATTTCTCATTTCGACGCGAGTTTCCTCCTTTATTTCAAGGGGGATTCCCGACTACTCGGATCTACGTTCCACTTATAAAACTTTTTGGTAGGGTAAACAGCTCTTTCCTCATGAGATATGTGATTTCTATGTAGAGACTCAAGTGTCCTCTAAAGTGTAGAGTAGAAAACTGTAATCCTTATTAAATTGATTCATTATCTCAAAAAGGTGTAATTTATGTGGGTGGTTGTATTGAATGTAAAATATGAATTAGTTTCATCACAGTAATATCTCCCTCTAAATCTATGCACGATTATAAAAATATCTCTCGCTTAATATATGCCATGTAACAAACATGTCTTAAATTAATGCAATTCATTTACCTTTGAATGAGTCATAGAAGGAGTCAAAAAGGTGAGTGTACTTTATATACGATCAAGCATGCCTTGAGATGGATTTATCAAACAGGTTGATTACTTGTACGTGGCGGAGATAAAGGTCCAATGACCCTACTCACACATAAGGATACCTTCCAGATGGACATAATCCACCTTTCCACTAACGTCATTTTATATACCGGATAACCATCGCATTCAAGCACAGCAGTATGTCAAGTGTATGCAAGAAAATAAGCAGATGATCAATGACCCTTTTTATTTACAAGTATGCGATGATGTGTATGATATGTGCAAGGTGTTTCATGCAACTATGTGTAGCAGGCCCAGTAGCAGCAACCGAACATGCGCATCATTCAAAACCCACTCCCAGAGCACAAACAGCCCAACCAGCAGGCCAACCCCATTTCCTCTTTCCAAGACACTAGAAGAGGACAAGGTTGGCATGTGGAAAGTACCTTTGTTTTTGTCGCTAACCACACCTCTAGCCAACCCCCTCGCCTTCTCTGAGCCATGCCTCATCCACCCTGGCCTACATCGCAACCTGTGACTAGGCCTTCTCCATTCCCACAGCCATTACGCCCTCTCATCCGCACGCCAACTGCTAACTCCCCATAAATCCATCAACAAGAAGTATCCACACCTCCACCCACGTCTGTAAGACTTCTCATCATCTCTCAGCCATCCACCTCGTCGTCCACTTCCATGCCTTCACCCACGCCCTCCAAACCTCTCATCATCCACCATCCATCCGAGTCCCCGTCTACCTCCACCGTACCTATGCCTTCCAAACCCCTCATTATCCACCATCCATCCTAGACCCCGTCTACCTCCACCATGCCTCCACCCAACAAACCCATAATCAGAATCCCTACACCCATCATTGCCCCTGCTTCACCAACTGTTCCTCCACTACTACCCCTCAAACCCCTGCTAAAACCCATACCTAATCCCATAGAGGTGCAGCAAAAATCACATGCTATGGTGCTCTAGAGTGGGAGGATCTTCCACCGAGTATTCCCCCAGAATAGTCAGGCCCCCGAGCAGTCCCAACCAAAGAAACGCACTGAAGAGCAATTAGAAGAATCCACTCCTGGGACACAATATGATTTGTTGAAACATTTGGACAAGATGCCCACTTGGATCTCCATCCTTGAGTTGATTGAGAGATCCACGTCCCATCAAGAAGCTTTGATGGAATATCTTCAAAAAGTTATGGTGAATAAGGACCTCCCTGTAGAGAAGATCTAAGCGGTACTAACGTCGACGAGCACACAACCAGCTATCATGTTTCACGACCATGAGCTTACTCCCAAGGAGGCTCGAAAATATGCATTATGTGTTTCGGTAAAAATCAATGGAGTGTCCGTGGATTCATGCTTAGTGGACACGGTGCATCAATGAATGTGATATCTATGAGCACCCTCTAATTATGTTGAGTTGACATAAAACAAATAAGGCCTTCATCAATCACAGTCACGGCCTACGATAATAGCAAAAGACCACCAAAGGGGAGGATTACCTTGAATGTAGAGTTGGGAAGTGCATCAGTCTCCACAGAATTCCATATCCTTGATATGAATCCTACATTCAAAGTCATACTAGGCCGCCCCTACATTGAAGCCATGAATGCCATGCCATCCACCAACCACCAATGCTTGAAGTTTACGTACAATGGATGGATTATCAAAGTGATCAGTATGCCCATCCTTCATACGGTGGATGCTATTACCACCTCTCTGCCCTCTGTTTGGCTGTCCCACAGGCCTATTCTTTCACTATTGGATGTGTGTGAGCCTCGACCAGCCCCATCAATACAAGAAAAGCCTCTCCCTTCATCAATGTCGTGTTTCCCTTTTTGCTCTAAAGGATGGGAGATTATGAGGAATATGGGCTACCAATAGGGCAAAGTCTTCGGGGCACAATTACAAGGAAGGCTGAGACCGCTGAAGAAGACAAGGGTGATTCTCATGGCTGACTTGGGCTTTGAAGGGCCATTCGAAGCAGACGAGAAACCCCTTACATGGACCTTATATTCTCATTTCAAGAAGGGGCCTATCATTCAGATAGGGGATTACCCATAAGGAACACAGGGGGGCCACAGGCTATCTATTTGGCCGAAAAATGTTCAAGGGCCACCAAGAGTGGCAAGGTCGATCACCCGGAGTGTGAATGGAACAAATGGTTTGACACACTTGATATTTCCATTGCACTATAGTAGATGTTCTCACCTCCACAACTAGAAGGGCCACCTTCAATCTCCGAGGTGCCAGGGGATGCCACCACTATTGCCAGAATTCTGAACCATCCTCGCCAGGAGGACTTTGTCATCGATGGATCGACGTCCATCATCAACTTTGCCATTAACGGCTCATTGGCCCTCATCTTCTCCATTCACTCATCTTAGCCTTTGTTGTTGTACTCTTCCTGGGCCAGACGGTTGTCTGATGATCTTCCCAGATCCCCTTCTCTCCTTGCCCTCCGACGCGGGTTTTTCAACCTACATAAAATTTTCAATCATGATTTGCTCTACGAGCCATCCAACCCCCTTACTATAATTTCTTTCTCTCCTTCTACAACTATTTTTAATTATTGTGTCATCAAAAATGAAAATGAAAAAAAATACCAATTTCCAAACTCTTCAACAACACATTTCCATTGAGGTGACATCTTACATCTCTCATGAGTGTGCCCCAACTTATGGGCCACTCATCCAAGGTCCCTTGAGTGACCTTCGTTACCCCTCCTCTAAGGGGTCTTTCCCTGTACATTCTTCATGGCCTTCTTCTTCTGTAGGTCAGGTCAGTTAGGTTAGAAATAATGGGTCAAGGGTAATACCCAAAAGAAAATCTAAGGGTAAGTAAATCCCTCGTCGGTTCCTCCTAGACCTACCCAACAAGTGCCAAGCATGCCTGGAGATTCCTCAGCTGCTAGAAAATTCCATCCAACTGCCAGAGTTAGAATGTGAGGAGGATTCCACAATTGATGAAGGGTATGGAGTATATGAGATCATAGGTGAAGAATGCCCTATTGAAGAAGGGGATGAAGAATATGAGGACGCGGCTGATGCTTATGCTAGTGGGATAAGGAGATTTGACGAATTGTCAGCCACTGTATAAGAGTCAACTAAAGAAATAAACTTGAGAACCGAGGAAGACCCTAGGATCATCCTCATAAGTGATAATTTGTCATCCTTGGAAGAAGAGGCAATAATAGAGATTCTTAAGGAATACAAGGATACATTCGCATGGAGCTATGAGGATATGTCGGGATTGGATCCCACCCTGGTCGAACACCGCTTAACTCTAAAACCAGAGCCTATCTCGATAAAGTAAAGGTTAAGGTGTTTCCACCCTCAAATGACTTTGAAAATGAAGGAAGAGATCGACAAGCTCCACAAAGTCAGGTTTATAAGAGCCATCCTTTATCCTCAATGGGTGACAAACATTGTCCCGATCATGAAGAGGGATGAAAAAGTCAGGATTTGCATTGACTTCAGGGACATTAATCGCGCGGGTCCAAAGGATGATTTCCTCAAGTATAGACTCTATCCACTCACACTGCTGAGGTGATAGGGCTGGAACTGGGCTCTCAAGGGAGGGCTCGCTTACAAGGGGGGAAGAAGGCCCAAATAACTTATTAGGGATCACTGCTGGGTCCCTATATGCGACTAAATCTGAGATATTGAATGTAGAACTGATACCATAGTCGTTCGGCAAGCCTACAACATATGTATTGGATCCAACTCGCCTCAAAACTCTAAAGGGGCAAGCACCATGAGCCTGTAGTTTCTTCACGACTCTAGAAGGAAACTGTCCCGGTCTAACCCGGATCATGACATAATCTACCTCCTGGAACTCGCGAGGGTGTCTATGAGCATCAGCCAATTCTCTATATCGCGCTTTGCTAGATTTAAGATGGTGATGATAGTACAGACTCTGAAATAACTGGGTAGAGTCATACCTATGCAAATGCAGGGGTGGTCCTGGACATCCAAACATGGACCTAGCATTTCCATGATGCCTACTTGACTGGACAACACGGGGAGGACCTAGATAGCCAAAGTGGTACCTATCATGCACAGGTGTCCTACTAAATGTGGTAGACTCTGGGGGATGAGTATGTCCAAACTCAATCATGACATCACCCCTATATGATGGTGGACATGATGAAGCTTGAGAGAGAGGTCAGCGTTCCTTTCTTTCCAAGCTCTAGGGTGTGGATGCATGCAGGGTGAGATGTTTACTAGCATGTGTGGAAGGGGTATGATAGTGGACCTCCTTGACAAAGTGGAGTGAAGAATATGGGTTGAGAGGCTCACTAGGGAGGGGATCGAAATGGTCAAAGAAATGATGACTCCTCTTGACAGGTTCCTTCACTATACGTGCCCATGTTCGACATTCACCAAGGTGCAGATGGTTACCTTCAGGCACTCTGAGAGATGGGACAAGGGGCTCACGTGGAAGGCAAGGAAGGCAAGGTTCCCCCCTCGGGACAGTAATACCATAAGAGGGGACAAAGTCAAGCTCATCAAGTATGGGAAAGAATAAAAGGACCTCAGAGATGATATGACCTATAGTGCACACCGAGGCATACTCGCTGTTTTCGCACTCGGGACGACGTAGCGGTCATTCCAGGGATCGCTAAGGGGTGAGGCGGTCATGTGGAGACCGCCAGGGTCCCCCTATGTCGGTTCGTGCCTTGCGGTCACGCGATGGACCGCCACCGAGAGAGTAGCGCTAGCCAGTGCTTAGCGATCAAGACGTGACCGTTTTTGCTTTTGATGGTCATTTGAGGGTGACCGCCAGCTAGCGGTCAGGCCAAGGATCACCACCCTACTTGGCAGCCTAGGGGTGACTGCCTGCGATTCGAAGTGTCTCTGGGGCTTGCGGTCTTGGCCGGACCGCTAGGCCAGGCCTTGTGGTCCCGAGAGGGCCGCCAAGCGTCGTGACGGTCCAGAGAGGACCGCCACTTGGTTTTCGTGCTCGCTGGGTCCGTTTCGCATTGTGTTGGCCCAGTGGTCGACCTTCGGTCTCGTGAATATCCCAGATACCGTGGGTCCTGTGTTCGTGTTTTGGGGTGTCTGGGAGGTTACCTCAGTTTGCGTGCCCATGGTCTTAAGGGTCTAGGGAGGCCCTTGTGTTCTGGGCTTTCGTGTTGCGTTAGATCGAGTCGCCGTGAGTCGGTATGAGTGTGGTGGGCCTTCCCCGCACATCGTGGGTTTCTCCGAGAAGTGGTTTCCGAGTAGGGCCATGTGTGACCTTGGTCTGTGAGTCCAGTTAACCAGCCTGGGACTGGAGGTTTTTCGTGTGTCCCTTGGATGAGGGATCAACTCGGCGGCTTGTAAACTACCTTGGAGATCATGTCATCGTGGTTTCAGACCTAGAAATTAGGCCAGATTGACGACGTTCTGCCGTCGTGTGCAGCGGTCTTGACCTGAATCTCGTGACTCAAGGATCATTGGGTTTAGTAGGTCAAGTGGACTGTTCAGAGTATGGTGGCCGCAAGTCACCTGTTACTCCGCGTTACTCGTTATTGGTGCGTGCGTGGTTTCCAGTGTTCACGTTTTGTGAGCCCCCACTAGTCATAGCTTTCCTGCGCACGCAGGTGCGGACCCACTTGGGAGTGGTGGAGAGCGTGACCCGACAGCTCAGGTCGCATTCTCCTGGGTGGCTGCTTACGGCAGCAGCCCCCAATAGAGAGCTTCGGTCGCACGGATGTCCCCGACGTTGTAGTTCCGTATGCGCTTCTGCGCCTTCTCGTCACCAGCGGCGGCGGCGTCTCCGAGGCGGAAGTCGTACTTGTCGGTCTTCCCTGCGACGCCGACCATGCGGCAGGCGGCTCCGAGGTTCTTGTGGGTGAGCCGGTAGCGGGAACGAACGGTGGAGTAGAGGTCAATGTCGGTCCACGGGGACGGCTCCCCGAGGTGGCGGCGTGACCAGTTCTCCCGCAGCCACGGCACATCAGCACCCTTGCCGTAGTAGGTGACTACGAGGTCGGCTTCGTCGAACAGGTCCCACGACCGGTGTGCGAGGTGGTCGTCGTCCTGGTCCCACACGGACGCGAACTCGACGGCCGGCGATCCGAGCCACTTCGCGGCCCAGCAGATGGTGCGCGGCCCTTGCTCCCACATGGCTTCGGGGAGGTAGTTGACCTTGGCGTCGTAGGCGCGCACCACGCCGGGGACGCGCTCGAGGTCGATCACGAGCGTCTTGAGTTCGCGGTCTTTGGCGAGCGCAGCGGTGTCGGCGAGCTTGCCCGCCAGCGCGCTCACGCTGCGGCCTCGTCGTCGAGGGCGGCGTTGCGCTGCTCCTGCGTCCAGTGCCAGCACTTCCGGCGCCAGTGGTAGCGGAACTTGTCTTCGTCGATGCCGTCGATGCCGAGGGTTTCGTCTACTGCTTTCTGCGCGTCTGCCCAGCAGGTGGCTAGGCGCAGCTTCTCGACTGCTCGCCAGTCTTCAAGGTCGCCTTCGCCGTAGATGTCGCAGGCGCCTGATGGGCCTTTGCGGATTCGGGTGGCGATGGTGTCGGCGGTTGGGAGGGTGCGGGCGAGTTTGGACATCGGAGTACCTCCGTTGGTCGGCTTGGTCGCCGTGATGGGTCGCCCTGGATGTTCGGGCGGAGAGGGGGTTAAGCGCCGCGCTGGATTGGCGCGGAGTTAAGCGGCGCGACGTGTTAGGTGTCGGGGGGTTTCCTTAACAGTCGCGCAGCTCGCTCTAGGTTTTTGATTTCGCATCGTTATTGCCGAAAACCGGTGGCCACTTTTCGGCACGATGCTCCAGGCTTGCGCAAGCGAACTTAGAAGAACAGCTTGTGGCCCAGTTGAGCGGTCAGGTGGGCCGTGAGGTGCGCCGTCACCGTGGGCAGCAGGATCACGTACTCCGCCAGGGCAAGGCCATAGAGACTCGCCCGAACCGGCCGACCGGCGCGCAGGTTGAACACCACCCGCTCCAGCAAGGGCCCCGAGATCGGCCCCACCAGCAGAAAGGGGGCGACCCGCTTCAGGTACGCCTTCCACCCCGGGTTGCTGCTGACGGCCACGTCGGACATGCGACGACCTTGGCGCCAACTCGTCGCAGGAGTCTACAGAAATTAAGCAGTTGTTAACCATGCCTTGGCTGAATCTTTCAGTGATCGAGTAAACTCGCCTGTCAGGCGAGATTAGTTGCTTCACGTTTTCAGTCCTGATCATCGCTGCGCACTGCGCGTCGCTGGTTCCGCGCGACACCGTGTCGGGCGGTCCGCAGGCAAACGCCTCGTCGGCGCCTGGAGCATTTTCAGCCGAAGCAGCCACCGGTTCGACGTAGAAAATGCTCTAACTTGAAGACCTTGTGAGCATTTGCCGATCCTATCGGATCGGTAAAGGCTCTAGCGACCGCGCCCGAGGCGCTGCTGCACAAAGGCCAGCAGCTTCTCGGCCGGCGCGCGGCCGGCAAAGATGAACAGGCCGGAGCCGATGATCGCCCCGATCAGGAATTCCAGAGTCATCTCACCCTCGTCATGCGCTCGCCCGGCCCCCGCCATAGGGGGTATCGTCGCCGTCGCCCATGCGGCGCGTCGCCACCCGGCCTTTGTCCGCTTGCGCTTGCGCCTGGCGGACACGACATGCGCAGGCATGCGCAAATCCTCGGCAAGCCCGCAGGCGGACCTGTTCGCCGGCGATGACGTCGTCGCTCCGTCCATCGGGCCGGAAGGCCTGCGCTGCCAGGCTGACCTGATCACCCCGCCCGAGGAACAGGGCCTGGCGCGCGATCTCGACACGATCAAAACGTAAGATCCGGCTCACACCCCAAAACATACTATTTTTTTCAAAATATAAAAATAACCCCGCTCGGCTCACCACGGCCTACAAAACTCACGGAATAGGAAGTACAGAGGTTAAGGATCCGTCCCCCTACATCTACCAAAGATTTCACGCGCTGAGGACGCCAATCCGCCAAGAAAACGTCGTTAAAGCCCCACCAGTTCACGAACTCCCCATGAGCTCCACTGCGGGCCACCGCCTCTCGATCCTCACCCATGTCTGGTCGCTCCTCGCCCGCGTCGCCTCCGCCTCGCCCTCGCCTCGCTCCGTCGACCGTCGGAGAAGAGAGGGGAGAAAGAGAGAACGTGAGAGGGGAGAGGGTGGGAGAATGAGAGAGAGGAAGAGAGAGAGGGGGTTTATATATAGAAAATTTAAAAATTTTGAAAAATAAGAAAAATATGAACAAATTACCTCCACAATCCTCGAAGAGAGCACAACGCGCTAGTAATGTCCCAGAGTCGGAGAACGCAACGGTTCACTCTGCACAGAATTTCGAATGCTCGTGAGGAAAAAACACACGTAAACCACAAAACACTTTCCGGGACCCCCGAAAATGATTGGAGAAATATTTGAAAAAAAAAGGGACATTACAAACTTATTGTGCTACGTCAGTCCCTCTAGTTGGTTTTCCTCCTAGCTAGGACTCGAGTCGCCACAGCAGGAGGCCCTACGAAAACTAGTTCCAAACTATTACTCTCGGGTCTAGCTCTTCACTATACCCAAGTGGGTCGGTACACGCGTGCCCAGGTAAGCTACGACTAGTGAAAAAAGGTCACTCTAAGTAAGGACCCACTGTGAAATCACTGACGTGACACTGATCATGGACACATGCATTGCACGAAACATGAGTTTAAACCACAAGGCACAAGACTGTCGAGGTTGCTATGTCAAGAAACCATAAACTATTCTTATTTCCCCACCTTGGGATGCACCTGTGTATTTTAAACCAAGTCATCGAACGTCCACCATGAGATAGCCCTCGCGGCATTTATACCGCTAATTTATTGTGGACATTTCGACCAAACTAGCATTGATTGTTAAGCGGACCTAAAGCCTTGTAATAATTACTAGATAATTTCATTAAAAAATGGCCAAATGAACTCAAAGGAAGTTATGTTCCAGAATAGCAAAAGGCACAATTAAAGTGCATAGATCATGTAAAGAGAAGTACTAAATAAATGGAGATCAAGTATAAAGCTTTAGGATAAGTTATTGAAAGAATAAGGTGTACAGACATATAAGGATGATAATCACGTCAAATCACATGAAAACAGTCAATCTCGAACTTACAGAACTTGATAAAATGCGGTCTATCGCACATGCACGACCAACAAAAGTAAGGGTTGAACGTGGTCAGGGACATGGCTGTGACACGCGAACGCGGTCTGTCGAATGGACGCATTTAGACAGGGGGTCACCTTGAACGTGGTCTCTAGGCACGCCACTTTCAAGATCTAGAAGCTTGAATGTGGTCCCTCGGTACGCCGCGTTCAGAACAGGCTGAACAGAACCGAACATAACCAAACAGAACCTCGTTCCGTGGTTCAAAAGGCCTGTCGAACCTCTTCCTACAATAGTAGGATGAGATTCAGAATGTTTTCAGGATTTTTAGGGTACAACCAGCTCATCATGTGGGAATCCATGACTCGCGGAGTCTTACGGAGGTCTTAGTGAAGAAGTTCTAGTCCGACAAAAAGAATATCCGACAGAGCGTTCTAACTTCACCAAGAAAAAAGGTTATGCAAGAACCAGAAACCATAGTAACGCGGTAAATACACGCCACTGGAGTGACATAATCTTTAAATAAAATAATAATAAAATCAAGTGATCTAGTAAGACACCGATTATAACCAATTAAATCAGAGGCTAAACAAAGAATAAATTATTCATATGCCCGCATCTCAATATTTTAGACATGAAAGAAATCAATTATAGAAAGGACTGAACATGATGAGGGTAGATGACAAGAGGGTAGAACTAATCATAAGAGAGATTCCATAAGATCCAAAAGAAATGATTTTAAAGAAAATTTAATTATGTTCAATATAGTTTACCTAGTCAATAGGTGTTGGGGTGGTCATGGCTCAAACCTCTCGCCGCACCGCCTGCAGCGCATTGTGTCGTCGTGGAATTCGCAGTCCCCGTGCGCGATCAGGCGGCACAGGGCGCGCAGGAGGGTGGTCATGCTGCTTTCCTTAGCTCGCTGATGATCTGGATACGCTTGCCAAGCCAGTGCATCACGGGAACAGCCATGCTGTTTCCCAGGGCCTTGTAACGCGGGCCGTCTGGGCAAAGTTCCGCAGGCTTCCCGCGCCACGGGATGGCGGTATAGCCGCGAGGAACGCCCTGCAGCGCCTCGCATTCCTCTGGGGTCAGTCGGCGAACCTGCGTGGCTAGTTGTACCGCCTGTACGCGGTGGCGGGCTTCCACCGCGTTGGGATTCTCGGATACCGCCCGCTCCTGGATGCAGATTGCCAGCAGCGGGCCAGCGCTGGTATCGCTGCTGTCGGGTTGCTTGCCGTAGTTGCCAGTCAGGCATGGCGCGACAATCGGTACCAGCGGAGTCCCGCGTCCCGTGCCGTCCTCGCTGGCGTCGAAACCCTCGCCACGCAGTGCATGGGCGACATCGAAGCCGCCCCCGATGGTAGGAATCAGCGTCTCCGATTCCGAGTCCAGCCGTCCCATCGCTCCGGCGTTGAGGCACATGGCCACGGCGGGAACGCACGAACAGCCCCCCCCCCGCGAGCGCGTGCTGATCTTCCAATCCCTGCTTATCGCCGAAGTGTGCGTTGAGCGTCGGCGCTACCTCAGCTGGCCAAGCAACTAGCCTCCCGTCCTTGGCGTCGTTCTCGTCACTGCCTCCAGTGCTATGGGTTTGCGCGACGCTCGGGATTAGCCGCTGGCCTTCGCTGTTTCCACCACCTCGGTCAGGGCGACCAACAAGGCTGTTGGCAATTGCTTTCCCCGCCTCTCGGCCCGGCGCAGAATCCCCGCGCAGGCTCTCGCGCTCAAAAAGAACCGCTGCGGCAGCTCGCCAGTCTCCAAGATGGCCGACAACGAACACACGGCGGCGTCGCTGGGCCACTCCGAAGTACTGAGCGTCAAGCACGCGGTAGGCACTATGTCGTAATGATGGTAAGATCTAACCGAGAGTATCCTTTGTTGTGCTTTCCACAAGGGAATAACTTCTCAGGGGCCGAATATCAGATATTGCATTGGATGCAAGTGCTTGTTGACTACCCTTGAGATGGTGTATGGTTTGTTGTGCTTTCGAAAAGACCATGCCCCAGTCTCGTTGGGATTCTGACCCACTAGGATGATCCAGCTAATCTCCCATTCTATATACTGAGGGTTATATAGTTCGATCTAAAAATAGTAGGGCTAACTAAGATAGAAAATCACATCTAAGTTAGAATTTTATCATATGCTAAGTTGTCTTTGATTTCTTATTCCAGAATACAATGTCGTTGTCCAACCCCCTCCGTGGCATCTTGGTTGCCAACAGGTTGACTAGACCCAACTTCTCGGATTGGCTGCGTAATTTACGCATGGTCCTCACCACCGAAAAAAAATAGCTTACGTGTTGGACACGGTTCATTCTGAGCCAGCTCCTAATGTCGACGAGGGTAATTTAATGAATTATGTCAAATGGTCATAAGACTCTTCCCTTGCCCAATGTTATATGCTAGCCTCTATGACTCCTGAGTTACAGAGGTAATTTGAAAAGACTGATTGTAGAAGCATTCTTCTTAACCTACGCCAACTCTTCGGGGAGCAGGGCAGGATTAAGAGGTATGATATCTCCAAGAAGCTTTTCAGGACACGGATGTCAGAGGGTGCCTCAGTACAGGCTCATGTACTGAAAATGATGGAGTAGATTGAGAGACTCAATGCACTAGGTTTTAAGTTGGATCTTGAACTATGCATTGATCTTATTCTCCAGTCATTGTCTGACTCCTTTTCTCCCTTCATCATAAACTTTAACATGAAT
This sequence comes from Amorphophallus titanum, assembly GCA_024336825.1. Lineage (NCBI taxonomy): Eukaryota > Viridiplantae > Streptophyta > Magnoliopsida > Alismatales > Araceae > Amorphophallus > Amorphophallus titanum. The sequence goes on along the minus strand of JANBPO010008172.1, from coordinate 182 downwards.
AGGATTGAAGCAACTCTCCCAGAGCTGCTCAACATGTTGAAAAATGCTGAAGGGACGATGCAGAAAGATAAACCATCTTCTATAATGATTGTTGGCCGGGCCAACAAGAAAAGGATGGCCACCTAGATATCCACCAAAGGTGACAAAGGGAAGGGAAAGAACAAGTCCAAGGGTAAGGAACT
>JANBPO010008168.1:0-62849 GCA_024336825.1 Amorphophallus titanum | reverse complement strand
CCGCCCTGCACAGGCCGGAGGAGGCTTTCCTCCGTCCATTGGCCCCTGCGGCTGATAAAAAAAAATGAAAACAGGAAGGGAAAGGAAAAAACTGCAGTAAAAGAATGAGAAGTGATAGGGAGGAGGGAGTTCTAAAGGTTCCCTCTTGGGATTACACCAGAGAGAGGTCAAATGGAGGTCCTCCGCCCCACCTTCAATCACCTACAAGAAGGAGCCTCAACCAAGAAAGGAGGACCCACCTCCTTGTTCCTCCTCCATTGCAGCCCCCAACCGTGGCCACTTCCACCCTTGGCCGTGCCAAAGAGATCCCCAGCCCAACACACTAGTAGGCCCATTAGATTCTCAAAAGTGGCCTGGCTTGGCCCATGACGGTTCTGCCCACTCTGTCCCGCTTCAACTTGGTATCAAAGCCTAAGGAATCGGCTTGTCCTTACAAGCTGAGATCCGATAGCTATTCAGGTATAGTCTCATCATGATCGACTATTACCATTTGTATGAACGTTTTATGTATATAGAGCGTCGAATCCGTGTTATGGAGGGGTGACAATTCGATTTTGTCAACCAACGGTTCAGGACGTAATATATGAGACTGACCCAACAATGGCCGATGAGTATGAACAAGAGCAGGAGGTGATTTATGAGGTTGACCCCGCGTTGGTCGAAGAGTATGAAGAAGAGATGCGAGAATGGTCTATGTTGCAAGTTCACCTAGCTAAAGAGTTATCTCATGCCAACGTGTAGGATCAGAGTTTGCTTGTTCATTCCGGTTTGGATTTGATTGATGACACAATGTTCGAGGTTGATTCGTTAGTTAGTTCGTCCGACATTATGTTAGCTTGGAGGTTATCTCATGTCGATTTGATGTGGCAAAACTTCTCCGATTCATATGAGAAGCAGCAGATCAAGATGCCAAGTATGACTATCGACATCGTGTTCGCACTTTAGGCTTCAGTCATTGTCTTCATCATATTATACCATTTCAAAACTTGAGGACGAGTTTTTTCGAACCAGGGAAGATTGACACGAAACGAAACTCGAGACGGATGTGGAGCAAGGCTAGGCTCACGCCGAGGGCATGCCGCATGATCATCCCTCATACAGCGTTTAACCCAAACACCAACCTCCTAAAAGGCGGCCCCCTATTTTGATGAGCGTATATCATCTCGATAATCATGCACGATCTTAGATCTTACTTGGTGAAAGCACTCTGTCGGGTCCTATCTCGATATTCGTGTATGACCCTGATGCCGTTTGACAAAAGCACCCTGCTTGGCCCTACCTTGGTGTTCGCGCATGACCCAGATGCTGCTTCATAAGAGCACCCTGCCCAGTCCCTACCTTAATGATCGGGCACCATCAAACGCTGCTCGATCGAGGTGCCCTGTCTAGTCTCTGTCTCGACGTTTGTGCACGACACGGACATTGCTCGCTGAGAGCACCCTGCCCAGTCTCTATTCCAAGGGTCGTGTACCATCAGACGCGGCTCAATCAAAGTGCCCTATCCGGCTCCCCACCTCGATGATCATACGCCACCTTGGTGTCACCTCGATAAGCATGCCCTCAGTGCTGTTACCTGGACAATGGACATACTTCACAAGTCCTGACGCAAGATGAAGTGTCAGGCCCCTACCTCTGTCAACGGGCCCTGAGCGCGACCATCGAGGTCTCACGACGCCCATCTCCTTCAGTCACAACGGTGTTCCCGACACCTGACTGCCAACTACTCTAGTCATATTGGGGCGCACGACGCCCGACTGCTCAGTCCTTCAGCCACAACAGTGCCCTCGACACCCGAATGCCAGCTACTCTAGTCACGTCGGGGCCCGCGATGCCCCATCACTCAACAACCTCAGTCACAACGGTGCCCCTGGCACCCGACTGCCAGCCACTCTAGTCACATGGGGGCCTGTGACGCCCGACTGCTCAGCTCCCCCAGTCACAATGACGCCCTCGGCGCCCGATCGCCAGCTACCCCAGTCACGTCGGGGCCCGCGATGCCTGACCACTCAACAACCTCAGTCACAACGGTGCCCCCAGCACCCGACTGTCAGCCACTCCAGTCACATCGGGGCCCACGGCGCCCAACTACTCAGCTCCTCCAGTCACAACGGTGCTCTCGGCACCCGACTGCCAGCTACCCCAGTTACGTCAGGGCCGCGGCGCCTGACCACTCAACAACCTCAGTCACAACGGTGCCCCCGACACCTGACTGCCAGCTACTCCAGTCACATTGAGGCCCGCAGCACTCGACTGCTCATCTCCTTCAGTCACAATGGTGCCCTCGGCACCCGACTTTCAGCTACCTCAGTCGCGTCGGGGCCCGCGACGCCCAACCACTCAACAACCTCAGTCACAACAGTGCCCCCGGCACCCGACCACTCAGCTACTCCAGTCACAGCGGTACCCTCGACACCCGACTGTCGACTACTCCAGTCACATTGGGGCCCCCAGCACCCGATCGCTCAACAACTTAACTCATAATGATGCCCCCGGCACCCGAATGTCAGGTCTAGATAGTGTCAGGCTACTCTGGCTCCGACGACGGCCAACAACTCTCGTCCCACCGGTGCTTGTGGCACCAAGCAATTCCTAGGTCAATGGCTCTTGGCTGCTCCAATCATGGTGATGCTCATGCCTTTCGACCGCTCTAGTCCCAACAGCACTCGGCCACCTCTGTCTCAACGGTGCCCGGTCGCTCCAGCCACAAGTGGTGCCTGCATCATTCGGTCGCCTCAGCCTTGGTGACGCCCAACTGCTCCAGCACAATGGCGCCTACGGCACCCCTACTACTCCAACCTCGACACTATCTTATGTCGGGAATACACTGTGATGCTCCTCGGGCGGCATTCTGTCGAGTCCCGGATCCTTTGATGGACACTATGTGCAAATGCAGAACTACCCACACAATAATGCAATGACCCGAGGGCCGTCACAAATGACGGAATTGTCCTGCGGCTTGCAAGCACTTGTAATTGGGCTTTCATGCCCACATATAAATGTCTTTCATGGCATATAAGCCATGTAATCCAGTCGGGGAGCGGATCCCCCTCCTCATCGGAACCAGTCTCTCTGCCCCCAGTTATCCATGTCGTGTTGCTGTTGTCCCATCTCTATTACACGGATGAAGCCCTCCCGACATCACGGCTCCCAAGGTCCCTGACTCTTTCTTCCGCAGTAGAAACAAAAGTGTTCAGGTTCTGCTCGATGTAAAATAAACACTGATCGCTTACGGTCGGTGGGGAAGACGTTCAGTACACGAGCCCCCACAAACATCTACACTCGTACCAGTGGAATCTCCTTCTCTCTATGTGACGCATAACATTTCGTGCCCAGCCCCAATCAAACACTTGGTTCCGCTGGTGATCGTCGAGAAATCGGGTGGCACGCCCGCATTCCATCCAGCCATCTCTGTCCCAGTCTTCCAGAATGATTAACCATACGACATTCCTTCCTGTGTATTCCTATTGTTCTTTTCACCATCGTTTCAATACCCTTGGAATCCCCGCATGTCAAATCGATCCATCTCGGCCTTCCGTAAAAGGCGAGTGTGCGTCCCCACCGCGAGGGAAATAATAAGAAGGGAATTTCCTCGCGTGCGTACGTCGGGGCCCGCGGCTCCTGACCACGAAACAACCTCAGTCACAATGGTGCCCGTGGCACCCTACTGCCAGCTACCCCAGTCACGTCGGGGCCCACGGTGCCAGATCACTCAACAACCTCAATCAAAACAGTGCCCCCGGCACCCGATTGCCAGCCACTCCAGTCACATCAAGGTCCATTGATGGAACGGATGGACAAGCATCTAGAGGGGAGGTGAATAGATCTACCCCAAATTCAAAACCTCTCAAGCAAATAAAATAATAAGTGCGAAAATTAAAGAACAGTTAACAAGGAGAATTGCCAAGACAATGTGAATTGACTATCAGAATGTTGACGAAGAGTGGCAGACAGTAAATGAGAGCACCAAACGCAAGTAAAAGATGAAGGAATTTCATATTGATTCTCAATAATTCTCAGTAATGGCAGAGCATAACAAGCTGTTATAATTCAAATCAATAATTAGTCAGACATCTAGGTACGGTACTTGGCGAAGGTTCGATAAGAGATCTTCTCACGCAAGAGATGGATTTCTAGATAGGCATAACCTATCTTTCTAATCACGCCTTTTTATATACCTACTGGATGAGGGACTTAGGTATATATATCTGATGAATTAAATGGATAATTAAACGCATGCGCTCCTAAGCATTCATCTAGTTGACGAGTAGAATAGAGTCTGACGCTCAGACGAGCTGTAGGGACTGGTGGCTAACGTGATGCGTTCGCAGCGCCAGACAACACGGGAGCTGCGGGTAGCTGCGGAGCAGCCACAATGTCCGGGGCGAAGTTGCTGAGAGCAATCGGCACCGCTAAGTAGCCCACCCGCGCATGGGTGACGATGACGATGGGATCGTAGGTGACGGCTGCCATAGTGACTGGTCCACTGGACAAGGTGGAGGCGACGACCGTTGGGATTCGTTGCGAGTGATCTAGCAACCGGAAGGCGAACTAGAGGCTGCTGGGAAGTGCGAACAAGTGCTCTCTTCTGCCTCTTCTGCAAGGACAGAAAAAAGGCACGAGGACTTCAGGGCTGGCACATGCTTTCTCTTCAGTAAAAAGAAGGAAAGCGGGAGACATCCCATCGGGCGTGCCATCCTTTTGTCCATGCACGGCGAGGGCCACGGGCGCAACATGTGCAGTGACCGGAGTGGGGGGTAGGATAAAGCGATGGGGGAGATGCCGAAATATCGCGTGCTTTGGGCACTCCCTCTCATGGCTGTATCTTTCTCAAGGCGGCACCGTGCACTCACCTTTTACGAAAAGTCGAAGGGAGACTGAGTGGCATGGGAGGTTTCCTTGTTTTAGGGGAAACATGGCTGGGGTGCAGACGTGCCGGTCGATTTATTGACAATCACCCATGGAATCAAAAGCTGACAGGGGAAGCGCTTCCAGGGCGCGACATGTAGACTCAGGAGGTGAGAGACACATGGAGGGAAGGGTGGTTCCGTGGGTGCGAGTGCGCAGGCGACTGTGGGGAGTCGTGTACTGGACGTCTTTCCCCACCGACTGCAAGCAGTCAGTGTTTATTTACATTGAATTGAATCTGAACACCTTCATTTCATGCTGAAGAGAGATCAGTATATGTTTGAAGTCCTGGGTAGAGAGCAGGGAGCACTTCACAGCTGTGGGTTCACGCTAGGCCAGACGGTGTAGGTTGAGGTCAGAGGTAACAGAGGTTCCCGTCGGGTGACACAAGGGAAACTGGGGCCCGAACGTGGATGCGAGTGGAGGATAGGTGTGTGTATTGTGATGAGAATAGATATTGATTTGAAACGCAGCAAGGCTGCAATGAAAGGAAGTGCAAAACGTGCAAACATGCATGCATATAGTAGAAAAGTGTAGAACTATGATAAAATGCATAAAGATGAGATGAAGAAACAAGAGAAAGACCGAGAAAAAGGATGCCCTGAGTGAATAGAAATGAAGCTAATACTCTGCTGGATGGCTTGGGCTCAAAGAGTTGAGTCGGCAGTGCGGCATGGCTTCGCCCCGAACCAAAGAAAACGCCCCCCTTTGCACACTACGAACAGGCAACTATATATAGAACCTAGAAACCCTAGCCTAGATTTAAGAGATAATCACCCAAATAATGGATATTGCTTGATTATTCTATGAGATAATAGTAGGATAATGACCCCAAAATGGATGGAAATCGATCTGGAAGGATATTATCATCGAAAATGGTGCCAACAAGGAGTCCTAAGCGCTCTCGGCTGAAGAAATAAGAGTTCAGAATGATCTGGGCTCTGTACTGAGAAGGCGGTCAGTCGTACGACTGCCATTTGGAGAAGGCGGCCAAGGGAAGACCGCAGCTAAACCCAGAGGATTAGCATTAAAAGGGTGGCATCGACGCACATGACATACAGGCAATGATCGGCAGAAGGCGGCAACCTTGATGACTGCCATCTGATGATGGCAGTCAGCTGGAAGGTCGCCACCATCCCCTAGACTACACAAGCAGGAGGCTGTCACTCTGGAGGCCGCCATCTGATGATGATGGCCTTCCAGGTGACCGCCACCATCCCTCTGTTGGCAAAAAATAGTACGGCTAGCAGGGACCATGGGGAATAGATCGGAACATGGGGAAACCATGGGAAACAGTTCAGAACTTATAGAAAATGGCCTCCAAGCTCAAGGGGTTAGATGAATGATCAAGAATAGGCTCAAAATTCACTCAATGGAGGCTTCAAAATAACAGGTAATTCAGGACATCACAAAGGATGGACTTGTAGGCTTAAAATGGGTGTCAATAGATGCCCCTCCTTGATGTTCGCTTTGCAAGAGGGGTTTTTTCTTCTTCTCGGACTCATCGACCCTCTTGAGATTCAATTCATATGTCATAAGGGAACCGATGAGTTCATCAACAGTGGTGGTCGACAGATTCCTAGACTCCTCCACTATAGTGGCCTTGGTATGCTAAATCAGTGTCAAAGATCAGAGGATTTTCCTGACTAACTCGTACTCACTATAAACCTTACCTAAACTTCTCAGACATTTGATAAGAACCATCAACCTAGCATACATCTCAGATATAGTCTCATCAGATTTTATTTTAAAAGTTTCGTATTCAGAGACTAGCATGTTCGCTTTGGTTTCACGTACCTAAGACGTTCCCTCATATATTACCTCCAATTGGTCCCACATTTCCATAGCTGTGGAGCAGGAGGATACTTTGAAAAACTCAGTGGGATGTAGAGCACATTGCATAGCATTAACAGTGCTCCAATTCAAGGTTGACCTTCGAATCTGCTCCTGAGTCTAGACATCTTCATCTTCAGGGAGCCCGAATGGACCTCGACTTACTACCTTCCAAATCTCATAATCATTGGCTCGTAAGAAGACTTGCATATGATTCTTCCAGTAAGCATAGTAAGTTCCATCAAAGAATGGCAGCTTACTTGTGGAATGACCCTCAGCTGTAAGACCTCTAGCATCCATTTCAACTGATCTCTCTGAGATGTTAAGCCCTTAAGGAGAGTTAGACTCTGATACCATGTGATGAGGGAATGGATGAGCTGGTGATCTAGAGGGGGGGTGAATAGATCTACCCCAAATTTTGGATCTATAGCAATAATTAAAATGCAGAATGAAAAGATTTTACTGAGAATAAAATTTCTAATTAAATCTAAATCAACAACTAGGAGATCTAATAAGGAATAACTACCAACCATGAAGAACTCCAAAGGAAAGTGATCAGACAACTCAGTATGGTACTGGGCGGAGGTTCAATTCAAGAATCTCCTCACGCAAGGGTCAGATGTTCAGATAGGAGTAACCTATCCCTCTGGCTAAGCCTTTTTATATACCACTGAGTTATCGATCACAGTGCAGATATATTGAGGATGGTCAATATGACCAATCCTATGAGGTTCCCCAAGGCACACTCCAGTATGAGGGAAATTATGCTCCCTCCCATTATCTTCAACACCCTTCTCATGTCTACGTGGTTGACACTACTCAAGGGGTTGACCCCTCATCTCAAGTGCAACCCGTCACTCAATCCACATCCGGGGAAGCTTCCCCGTCTCTCGATTTGAATGAACTCATCAATGGCTTGTCCCAACTGGACGATACTCAATGTCAAGTGGTCCAAGCCACTCTTAAAGGGAAGTTCGTCCCCTCTTCCTCCTCAAATCCCCCTCAGGCCGCCGGTGGCCTTCCACTTAACACCACTAGTGACCAGGCAGTCCCCCAAAGAACTCCTTCCCGTCTTCCTTCCCATCCATAAACCCCCATCCTCGTTGTGTCGGTCCAACCAGCAAATCATTCTTTTGTTAGGCCGCAACACCCATCTCCTCCATAATTTTTAAGACGACCTGTCCCTAATTTGTTCCCCACCAATCCGACCTCGGCCGAGTCTGTCACCAACTGACTCCTCCAAAAAATTGCTAATATGGAGGAGCAGCTCAAGTAGGTCTCTATTCCGAAGGATACTCCAGAGGTTACTCTCCCCACTTTGCCAGTCTTCCATCTGCCCCTGTCCGAGATGCCAAACTTTCGGCCTTACAAGGGAACGAGCAATCCGTTCATTCATTTAAAAGATTTCATGTACGAGGCATCATTTTGGCAAAGCAATAAGGCATCTCTAGCTTATTTGTTTAGAAGGTCTCTTGATGGCCCGGCCCTTGAATGGTTTTACTCTCTAGAGCTAGCTGAAGCTAGTGATTTTGATGCTGTTCAGAGGAAATTCTTGTAAAAGTATAGAGACCGTGTGGGTCCCTCTTTGTCTGTTACGGATTTAGTTGCTGAGAAAATGAAGACTGAGGAGGACTTCACACAATTTTTTGATAGATGGAGGTCAATGGCTGAGAAACTAAGAGGCACATTATCGGAACCAGAGCAAGTTAAAATGATTGTTTCAAATGCCACTCCACAATTCCGTCACATTCTGGAGCATCAGATCCATGTAAAGAACTCTAAGACTTCTTTGGCATTTAAACAAGGGTGTTTAGACTTTATGCCGATGTAAATCAACATTGACTACGGTCAGTGGGGAAAGGTTGTGCACTCGAACCCAAATCATCTGATTAAACCCAAACTTACGGAATATGCCATGCACAGGCTACTTAAACAGTCCAAAATATGCGTCACTATAAAATTTTCCTTTTCTTTAATAGAAGAGAGAAACCCAAAATTTATACGTGAGAATTCCGTGTCCAACAATACCTCCGTCACTTTAGGGCCCACCTCCACCAATACATGACTTACCTTAAGGATGATCTCATGGCACACACCACCTCTCCCCCACTTTAAAAAAAAGAAAAAAAACAGAAAAGAAAACAAAGACAAAAAAAGGCCTGGAGATACATGACTTGTCTTGGAGGGACACGCTTACAGCAAGAATAATTTCCAGTTCTTCTGCTTCCTTAAGTAGTTATTGCTTAATCACTTAAGGCTGCAGACTGTAGGCCAGTTTATGGTTCTCGTAGTCAGTTCCCTTGCAAAGCCTTGCTTAAGGCACAGATGTCTTTGTTAAACCACCTTCTTCTAGAGTAGTTCATTCCACTCACCTGTGTGGACCCCTCTATTTAAGGCTCTCCAGCTAAACCAAACTCCAGTTAATATCTTAGAGGATGTTGGTTGTTGCATCAAACATTCCCTATCAATGTCAATATTTCTAGTCAAGCTTGTGTGGAACTCCTAGTTACATCTTACAATACAAAGTCAGCGTGTGTATGTTAGAGGGTTGGAGAGACTGCATTTAGAAGGAAGACCTTGCCTCCCGTGCTTGGGCGCTAGCCTCTCAGGATTGTTTGTTTCTTTGTGAATCTCTCAATCAGAGGTTCCCATTCCTGCTAAGTATCATCCATGCTCGTGAAGTGGTAAAAACAGGTTATTACCTGAGATACTTCAATATTAGAGTCCAAGATACTGGCTAGAGTCATCAGTGTTTAGTGTGAAATATTAATGTCCAATAGAACCCTTGAGCTCAAAGCCGTCTACCTTCTTGAGCTAGTTCCATCCTGGCAACGAGAATACTCCCTATTCCATTAAAAGTCCCCTGAGGTTGGCGTGCATAAAAGGTGGCAATCCCTGGCTGAGTCTATCTCGTTCATATGACGGTGCCTCTCCTAGGGCCATACCCTGGGTACACTCTAGTCCTTTGAGGGAGAAATGGAAGAAATCTTGGGGGTAAGCTTAGCATAGGGGTAGAAATTTTTAGGGCTTGAATCCCTCCCATGACGACCCCTTTAGAGATTCGGTCTGTTGCACCTGGGCTTTGTGTCCATCATCGAACCTTCATCCACTCTAAGCACGCATACGACCGGGCTCATGACGTCCCGCAGGAAAACTGTACTGCCACTCTTGCCATGCCTAATTTGATTTTTCTTCTCTTTTCTTTTGGAGCAACTTAAGGTTTGGACTTTGTACTTTATTTGACGTTGTTGGCTTTTGCCTTGATTCATGCTCCTTTTGTTTGATTTTTCTTTGCTTGTGGAATCAGGTCATAACAGACTGCCCCTATTTGAACCTCCTCTCGTTAGGGCATCTAGATTGGTCATCTCCTCTTTATTCACCCCTTGCACCCTATACCTAGCCCAAGAGAGAAAAGCAGGGACCTTCACTTCCCCTAGGCATGGCCACAGGAGAGATGGTGTCACCTAGTAGAGAGAAAACTAGACCAAAGTTGCCGTGTAGTGTGTGATTGCCGAGCTTGGGGTCCTCCTTCGTGATCAAGGGAAGAGACACCTCACTACCAGGTTGGCACTGGCTTCACTCTAAGGGAAAAAATGCCTAAGATACAACCCATTCCAAGCATGAGATAGCTCCTCACCTTTCGCGTTAACAAGATGATATGCGTTCCCTAAATAGACATCTCTGACGACGAACGACCCTTCCCAGTTAGGTTGTAATTTAGACCTAGGACCTCCAGACCTAATGAATTTACATTTCAAAACCATATCACCTACTTAAAATTTACGCTCAATGACCTTCTTTTGAAAATAATGTGAGATTATCTTTTAATAAACTGACACGTGATCAACCGCATTTAGCCTCTTCGGTCCCTCACTCTCTTCTCACATAAGAAAGCTAGAAGGTGGTGGAGGGTTGATGGGAATGGTTGATAAAGGTTTCCCACCCTTGAAACCCACCTCCTTATATAGTTTTCAAGCCTCCCAAGAGTTTATCCATGTCCCTCAAGGCTCTAACGAGCTCCAAGGTCGCTAGTTTTGAAGAGGAGTTAATGCTAAGCACCTCTTCGGATTTGAACAGGTGTGATCTTTCGACCTCTGGTCATAAACTTTATTGGACACACTCTTATGCTAGGGATTAGGTTGGGATGCCTTCATATGAAATTAAGAGGACTTCCATATCTAACTCTGGGTAGTGGTCTCATCGAATTTCATCAACCCTAGCATGAGTTATGATTTTCTCAATATTAATGTTATTTCTGCTCTATTCCAGTCACGACTCTTCATCTACCTACTCATAAATGCTAGTGTGCATGCTCTTATGTTGGGATTTGGAATGAGATGTCTTCGGATGAAATCAAGAGGACTTACAAATATAACTTTGAGATGTGATTTATCAAATTTTCACATTCCTAGCTTGAGTTATGATTTTTGCAATATTATCATTTATTCTCCCACATTCTAGTCATCACCTCTCGGTAGCCCGAGATAATCTGGCTATAACTTTAGCATCCAGGAAATATCTGGCCTTGACCTCAACAGAGAAGTTGTAGATAATATCCCATTAGAAATTATGGCCTTAGTTTCAGGTCATTTCATCTACAAGGGACGAAGTTATGATTTTTCCATTAATTACGTGCGAATTCACCCAACAGCCACACCTTTGTATCATAGCTATTAGAAAAAGGCTCAGAACATTGGGTTCTTATGTGAATTGGATTTCCACCTCAACAGAAGAGTTTGGGTCAAGGACCAAATCTTTCTAATGCGCCAAGTTTCATCTCATTTGGTTGACCGTGGGTCAAGATATCCTTATTTTAATGGGTGACTATTTTTCTATAACTATTTTGGCCTATTTTCATAAACTCCCTCTTAACTCTTATTAGGCCTATTTTTCAAGAATTTTACTCTTCATCAAAGTTGCATTTAGGTAGGGGGAGTCAGTTCATATCTGATTGCTCATGCATACAATTTGAGTCAAAAACTCTCAAAAAGAATTTGAAATTCATACACACACTTAGGGGGAGCTGAAATAAATTGATCTGAAAACAATGTTTGAGCTGCACATCTCTCTCTGAAAATTGCCTTGAAACTCTCTCTAATTCCTTGCATCTGTTGAGGGGGAGCCTTATCTGTAAATTCTCAAGTCGACTTAAAAGGCCTCCCAAGTCGAGGTTATCTGATGTTTGCTCTGTTGCTCTGCCTACATTTGAAATCACCCTCTGCTAATTGCTTGGATTTCATTGCCATACCTTGAGCTAGTCACCTTAGGAATCTTTCACATCTGTTACCTAATCTTGAAATCACCTCCTGCCTATTACCTACCCACTTGAATGCTTTCACTTCAAGTCACCCTCTTGTTGCTGCATTAACTCTAGCTGTCTACAACCTTGAATTACCCAAAGTTCAGAAAGATTTCAATGTGTACCATGATCATAAATCTGAACATCTTGAATTAGAAATCTTCTATTATACAGGATTATAATGTCTAAAATAATAGGCTAGTTTGAGTTTAATGAGTTCATAGAGTTTAAAGATTAAATGTCTTGAAAATATCTGTGTTTAGATTTTAATAGGCCTTAACCAGCTTCCACATGTTGTGTCCTGTAAAATCTTCTTAAATCTAAAAGTTCTGAAATCATGGCTATCTTAGGTTGAGATATTTAGATTAAGTATTGTTTTTAAACATAAGACAACCTAAAAGAATTCTAAAGGGCGGCATATGATAAAATTTGTATTTCAATGCTCATGGCAGAGCAATGGCTAAGGTTACACTGAGAAACTAAGGCCTTCATCAAAGAAATGAAGTAGACTTAGTCATAAGGTGTCCTTGCTATCTCTGTTCAAAATGAAACAGGATAGTTAGTCTCACTGAGTAACTAGGAGCACTGACGTTTAAACAACGTGTACCCTTAAGTCAAAAGGTGTGGACTATACTTGATTGCTCTTAAAAAATTTTATGAGCCAAAAAGAAAAATAGCAGCATCACGGCGGCGGGCAAGGCGGGGCTCTATAGCCCGTTCGGGGCCAATGACGTCGGCTCCGGGAAGCACATCGACAACTTCGTGGCGGTGGACGCCGCAGCGGCGGTGAGTGTCCGGAGTTCGGTGTTCGGAATCATCGGATAGCGCAGAAGCGCCAGTTGTCAGCGACTCGTCAGCTCTCCGGCCAGCGAGCGCCAGCAACACCAGAGCCGGAGAGCAGCAGCATGGAGGATCAACATGGCAAGCGCACTCAGACGATGGCCACAGGAGGTGTCCGGTGACGGCGTTGAGTCCTGCCGAGGCCATCCTGTTGCTCACCACCCTCGGGTCGCTGGTGCGTTGGTGGGTCGAGCGCCGGGACGCACGCTCCGCCTTGTCGGAAGCGAAGAAGGCCGCCGAGAAGACGGTCGATACGTTGACGGCCACCATCGCCGACAAGAACAACGAGATCGAGGACCTGAAGGAGGATCGCGCGGCTGGGCAGCACCGGATCGAACACCTGGAGTCGCTGCTCTACGCGAGGGGGGCAGGCTGATGTTGCGCAAACTCCGGCGGTGGTTGCTCCCTCCCAAGCCGGTGGTCGGTGATGCTTACGTCACCAAGATGCACGACGCCCGCGCGTTCGGGATCGAACAGCGCAAGGCCAGCATCGCGGCACGACGTCAGTTGCGCAGGGACCGTGAGGAGCGTCCGTATTCCTATTCGCGTGGGCCGATCGAGGATGCCATCTTCCCCGCGTGCCGGGAGGATTGCCCATGAGACCCCGATACGCAATCCCGCTTATTGCGGCGACGGTGCTGGCGGTCTACTCGCTGCTGGCGACGATCGAGGAAGAGACCAAGGAGCGGATCGACCCGTACATGCTGCTCTTCATTGGCGGCACGTTCACGATCTGCATGGTCATCACGCTCATCTACACCCACTCGTGGACGCTGCGCAGCGCCGGGGTGCTGCTCACGCTGGCCGGGGATGCCGTCCTCTATTCGCTCGGGGGCAGCGGGCAGTTCGTGACCCTGAGCCCGCAGGTGCTGCGCTACGAAATCGACTTCAACGGTGCGCCGCCCATAGCCTCGCCCAGCTCTATGTCCAGCACCTCGCACAACCCCCTCAACTGCTCCATGCTTCTTGGCCTGCTCCGCGTGCCGTTGAACCAGTGCCCAACGGTTGCACGCGCCGGCGGCTTCCTGCCGCGGGCCAGCAGATGCTGCTCCAACAGATCGGTGACGTGATCGACCGTCCAACCCTTGAGCCGCCGACGCTCATTGATGATTTCGTGGAACTGTCTCATGGGCTGCGAGCGGCTTCCTGCGGCGAATGATCCGAAGCGTAGGGATAGCGCTTGCTTTCAGCGAATCCATATCGTATTGTTCGCAACAATCCGAATTGGATCATTCCATGAGCGCTCGCGACTATTTCCTCTCCTACGTTGAAACCTGCGGCGGCCGTCAACAGGCCGGCAAGCGGCTCGGCGTGCCGTATCCGACGATCTGCGCGATCTGCAACGGTCACCGCGGTATCAGCAAGCGAATGGCCGAACGCATGGCATCGGCCAGCGGCCACGTGCTCGATCCGAACAAGCTGATTTGGGTTCGAGCAACAGTTGAGTCCGCAGACCTGCAACGGACGGCCTAAGCCATGAACGCGACGTGTGTGCATGACCGTCAGCTTGCCCGCAGGAGCGTGTCCGCCGCCGTCCCCGGACGTCGGATCGTCGGGGAAAGGGCATGACGACACAGCCGTCCCTGTTTCACGAAACCTACGAGGACGCCTTGCGCGACACGGTTTCCGCGCTCGGCGGCAACAAGGCGGTCGGCGTGATGCTCTGGCCCGCGATGCCGGCCGACGACGCCGGCAAGAAACTCGCCGACACGCTCAACCGCGAGAAGCGCGAGAAGCTTTCGCTCGGCGAGCTGCAGATGATCCGCCGCCAAGCCCGCGTCGCCGGGGTGCACATCCTGGCCAGCTACGAAATGCGCGACGCCGGCTATGCCGACCCGCTGCCCATTACCCCCGAAGACGAGGCCGCCCAGCTGCAGCGCGAGTACATCGCCGCGGTGAAGGCCATGTCTGCCCTGCAGTCCCGCATGGATCGCAACGGCATCCTGAGGAGCGACTGATATGTCCATCGACTTCCGCGACCACGACACCCGCGAGCACGGCCCGACGTTGACCCAGCGTGTCACCGAGGCTCGCGTTGACCTGCAGCTCGCCCAGCGCGTGCGCGACTCCATGCGCGCCCAAGGCATGCGCGTGCCGATGACCGAGGCCGAAGCCTTCGCCGAAGCCGAGAGGCGTATCCGGAGGCCGGCATGAAGCGTGGCGACGTGATCGGCTGGATCGTGGTCGACCCCGAGACGGGCGAGCCGGTGATGTGGTGCAGGAATCGCAGCGAGGCGCGCAGGATCGCGGAAGAATCCGGGGCGCGGTATGCGCGGGCCGTTCTCGCATGACGCACCAGACCCCCCGCAACCTGCCGTGGAAGCCCAGCGACCGCGACCCGAACCTGGCCCTTGGCACGATCCGCGGCACAGCTTTCAAGACCGGCGGCATCGCAGCAGGCATCTACGCGACGCTGATGATCGAGCGGCTGCTGATGGTGGCTATCGCCGACACCGGCGAAATCTTCGCGGTGGACCCGGCCGGCGTGCGCGGTGAGGCCATCGCTCACGTCCATCCGGAATGGATCTGCGGAACCTACACGCGCCGCTGTGGCGTCGGGGCGATCCAGCGGGACATGCGGGAGCACATCAGGCAGGGGGCGGCGGCGTGAACATCTTGCAACGATTCCGTGACTGGCGCCTTGAGCGCGAAATCAGCCGGCTGGCCAGCGGCTGCCGTGAAGCCTACGCGGCCGGCGACAAGGCCAAGGCGCGGCACTTCTTCCACGCGATGGGGCGAGCGATGGCACAGCGCTCCACCGGCCAGATCGTGCGCCTGGAAACGCGCAAGGGGCTGCGCATGCGTACCTCGATCAAGCGCCGCGTGATGGACGCGTTCCTGCGCGGGCGCCTTCCTTCCACTTTCGTCGTGGCGGTGTTCAAGCTGCTGCGGCTTCGGAGTCTGTAATGGCGCGAGTACGAAACCTGAAGCCCGGGTTTTTCACCAACGAAGATCTGGCCGAATGCAGTT
Organism: Amorphophallus titanum; assembly: GCA_024336825.1. Lineage (NCBI taxonomy): Eukaryota > Viridiplantae > Streptophyta > Magnoliopsida > Alismatales > Araceae > Amorphophallus > Amorphophallus titanum. The sequence goes on along the minus strand of JANBPO010008168.1, from coordinate 47,002 downwards.
GCTGGGCGCGCCTCTGCTTTGCTGGGCTCTGGACGATCGCTGATCGGGAAGGGCGACTGGAAGACCGGCCCAAACGCATCAAGGGTCAGCTGTTCCCGATGGATACCGTCGATGTCGATCCGCTTCTGAATGAGCTGCAAGCCCAAGGCTTCATCCTTCGCTACGCGCATCAAGGCCAGGGCTTTATCCAGATCATCGCGTTCCACAAGCACCAGAACCCCCATTTCCGGGAACCATCCAGCGTCATTCCATCCCCTGAAAGCCTTGGGCTTTTGGTAGATGTATCGAAAGCAAAGCCCGGGGCTTCTGGTGGATTGGATGAAGTAGAAGCCCAAGGCAAGCCCGGGGCTGTAGGTTTATTGAATGATAGCAAAGCCTCAGACAAGCCCGGGGCTTTGATGCCAAAAGTCGACATTGAATGTGCCCAAAGCCGGGCGGAACCCGGAACCCGGAACCCAGAGAACGGAAAAAGAACTCTTGAGCAGCGAGCTGCTCGAAAGACCGCCGAGCGGTTCCCGGAGTTCTGGACGGCCTACCCGGTGAAAAAAGGCCGGGCGGAGGCGGAAGCGAAGTGGCGGGCCAAGGGCTACGACGCCATCGCCGACACGATCATCGCCGACGTGAAGCGGCGCATAGCCGAGGATCGGCAGTGGCTGGACGGCTACGCCCCGCACGGCTCGACGTACGTCAACGGCCGCGGCTGGGAAGATGACATCGAGTCCGTTCGGGGTGGCGGCAACGCGTCGCCGGATTCGACGCCCGATTACCTGGTCGGGGCACTCTGATGCGGGCGCTGGACATCGCGGCAGCACTCGCCGGCAAGGTCGAAACCGTCGCCCTTCACCTGCTGCCGAACGGCCGGCGTGTCGGGCAGGAATGGCGCGTGGGCGGGGTCGACGGCGAGGCCGGCAAGTCGATGGGCGTGCACCTGTCGGGCGACAAGGCCGGCGTCTGGCTGGACGGGGCGACCGGGCAGGCCGGCGACCTGATCGGGCTGTGGATGGCGTGTCGGCGCGTCGACCTGCGCACCGCCTGCAGCGAGGCGATGGAGTTCCTGGGCATTCGCGAGGATCGCCCGGAGCATCACGCCAAGGTCTACCGCAAACCCGACCGTGACGGCGTGCATGCGCTGAGTGCCGAGCATGCGGCCTGGCTGCGCGACGTTCGCAAACTGCCCGACGCCAGCGTGAAGGCGTACCGCCTGGCCAGCCGTGGCGATCGCCTGATGTTCCCGTTCCTGCGCGGCGATGCGTTGGTGTTCGCGAAGTACCGCAAGCTGCCCAAGCAGTTCAGCGCGGAGGCGGAGTGCGAGCCCATCCTGTTCGGCTGGCAGGCCATCGACCCCAGCGCTCGCGCCGTGGTGATCTGCGAGGGAGAACTGGACGCGATCGCTTGGCACGCCTACGGCTTCCCGGCGCTGTCCGTTCCGACCGGAGCTGGCGCGCACAAGTGGATCGAGGGCGAGTTCGACGCGCTGGCCGTGTTTGACACGATCTACCTCTCGATGGACATGGACGCCAGCGGGCAGAAGGCCATCCCGGAGCTGTGCGACCGCCTGGGCCGGGAGCGCGTGAAGGTCGTGGAGCTGCCGGCGAAAGACGCAAATCAGTGCCTGATGGACGGCGTGTCGGCGGACGTGATGACGCTGGCGCTGCGTGATGCGCGGACGCTCGATCCGAGCGAGCTGCGCAATGCGTCGGAGTTCGCGGACGAAGTCTGGGCCGAATACACCCGCATTGACGAGGGTCTGCTCCTGCCGTGGCGAAAGACGCACGACAAAATCAAGCTTCGCCCCGGCGAATTGTCGGTCTGGGCGGGCATCAACGGACACGGCAAATCGTCCGTGGTCGGTCACGTGGTCGGCTACCTCGCCACGGCCGGAACGAAATGCTGCGTCGCGTCGATGGAGTGGAAGACCTCGCTCTGGATCGCTCGCCTGGGGCGGCAGGTTGCCGGATGCTCGCGCCCCAGCCGCGCGTTCAGCGATCACATCGTCAAGGGCTATCGGGAGTCGCTGTGGACATTCGACGTCGCCGGATCGGCCAAGGCCAGCCGCATCCTGGAGGTGTTCGCCTACGCACGTCGCCGCTACGGCATCGAGCTGTTCGTGGTGGACAACCTGACCAAGTGCGGATTCGCTGAGGACGACTATTCCGGGCAGAAGAAATTTGCCGAGGCCCTGGCTGACTTCGCCCGCATGAACGATTGTCACGTCGCGCTTGTCGCTCACATGCGCAAGGGCGAAGGCGAGGACAAGCCCAGCGGGAAAATGGGCATCAAGGGCTCCGGCGGCATCACGGACATGGCCGCAACCGTGGTTGAAATCTGGCGCAACAAGGCCCGCGAACGCGCGCTGGCAAGAGCCCAGCAGGACGGAGCCGCGCCGCTGCCCGCGAAATTCCAACCGGACGGCGAGTGCGGCGCGGACACGATGCTGCTCGTGCTGAAACAGAACGCCACCGGCGAAGAACCCCCTGTGCGGCTGTGGTTCGACAAGGCCAGCACGCAATTCCTCTCGCACCCCGACGAGCGGCCGCGGCCATTGGTCGCGTTCTCCGTCGTCGACACGCAGCAGGCCAGCGCATGAATCCCGCACACATCGCGCGACCGCCAGAGGCTTTCTGTCGCCCCCAAAGAGGCGGGGCGCTACCTGAGCCAGACCCGACCCCTGCGAGCGCCGCCACGGGCCGCGTTGGGGCCTCTGCGTCGATTCTGCGGCTCACTATCGGCGTCGATCCGGGAACGTCCGGCGCCATCGTCGTCCTGGCGGACGGTGAGCCGGTGAAATTGCTGGACATGCCGGCGAGTGATCGCCTGGACGTCGGGCGCGAGGTCAACCCGGTCTCGCTGGCGGCGCAACTGCGCGGACTGGCGATGGCATATCCCGGTGCGCACGTGATGGCGGCGCTGGAGGAAGTCGGCGGGCGGCATGGTGAAGGCAGCCGCAGCGTGTTCCGCTTCGGCGAAGGCTACGGGATTGTGAAGGGCGTTCTCGGGGCGATGGGCATCGGCTGGGTCACGGTGCGGCCGCAGGCGTGGAAGAAACACCACGGGCTGATCGGGACGGAAAAGGACGCGGCACGGCTCTACGCGATGCAGTGCTTCCCGCGCGTCGCGCTGAGCCTCAAGCGCAAGCGTGACGGCGGGCGAGCGGATGCGCTGCTGATCGGGCGCTGGGCATGGGAGACGGAACAGCATGCGGAGCTGGCGCTATGAGTGAGCCAACTGCTCCAGCGGCAGGAATGGCCGCTTGATCCGCCCCGGTCGCACCCCGCGCCCCGAAGCGGCTTGCCATTCCGCCGACGTGTTGACCCCGACCGAACGCGCCGCGGCGAAGCACGACCGTCCCGACGTTCCCCGTGAAACACCACGGCCCGGCCTGCGCTGGGGCGACGTGCCGGCGATCTGTGCCGTGCTTGACCTGCTGAGGAGCTGCCAACGATGACCACCGAAACCTTCAACCATGGCGAGCGGTCCGGCTTCCTTGAGCGTCTGGGCCGGCTCGCGGGCACGACAACCTGGCGCGAACCCGGAGGCGGTGGCTACACGCCACCGGTAGCCGGCGCACTCTCCGGCGGCCACGCCATGCTGCTATCGCTGTCGCTGGCCCGGCGCTACCCCGGTGACGTGGGCCCGGACATCGCCTACAGCGTGGGCACCGGCCAGCCGCATCACCGCCGGCAGGCCGTCGAGTGGCTGGCGGACAAGCTGCTGGCCGGCACGGGACCGGCGGGCAAGCGGGCGAAACGGCAGCTGATTGCCATTTCCGCGCAGGCGTATGACCTGGTGATCGGCACGCGGCGCGAGATCGTGCCGCCGAAAGGCGCGGTGCGCGAGTTCGAGCTGCTGGCCAACATCGGCGCCGGGTGGCTGTGGATCGCGATGGAAGCGGCCGTGGAACGCGCAGAGGTGGCGATGTACTCCGACCGCGCACCGGCCACGGCTTGACTGTCAAGGGCCAGATCGGCAGTATTCGCGACAAGCACAGTCACCACCCGAAAGCCCTGCCTCACCGGCGGGGCTTTTCCGTTTCCGGAATCAGCCATGGCAAATCGCAAATTCGACCGGGGAACCATCGTCCCGGCTATCTGCGCTCGCCTGTCGACCGGCGAGCCGCTGACGGTGATCTGCCGGGACCTGGGGTTGTCGCGGTTCACGATTTGCCAGTGGCGGAAAGACGATCCGGAGATTGCCGCGCAGTTCGACGCGGCGCGAGATGATGGCTACGACGCCATCGCACACCGCGCACGCGCCACGGCACGCGGTGCGGGCGACAGCACGAAAGACGTGCAGCGCGACAAGCTCATCATCGACACCGACCTCAAGCTGCTGGCGAAGTGGGATCCCCGGCGCTACGGCGACCGAATCACGCACGCGGGCGATCCCGAGGCGCCGCTGTCTGGCATGACCGACGAGCAGGTCGACGAGCGACTGGCCGTGCTGCTCGCGAAGCGCGAGGGGTCGGCATGAGCGATGGTGATCTGGGCCGCGTCACCCGCATCTACGCGTCCGGCTATGACCGTGCCCGCATCCACGATGGCCGGCTGGTGCGCGGAGAGTCGCGGTGCCTCGTGGTGGACTTCAACGGCGCGATCCCGGCCGGCCGCACGGTCGCATCGGTGACGTGGCGTTGCGCCGATCCATCTGTGATCGTGATGAGCAATGCGCGCATCCAGACCGGTGCGCGATCGGTCGCGGCCGACGACGGCTGGGATGTTGCAGGCGACGATGACGGCTGGCAGGTAGCTTCGGCGCCGGCCAAGCGTCCGTCGCTGCCGATCGCGCCGAGTGCGCTGGCGTCCGTTGGCTTGGGCGATGCGTTTGTGGCGCCCGCATCGCGGATGCCCGCAACGCTCCAGCCGGCCATCGAAACCATAGACCTTGCAGGCGGCGGCAAGGCCGTCCTTCCGGCGTCTGCGCCAGCAGCGCAAGCGTTCAACGAGCGCATCGAGCGCGATCCTCGCTTCGTCGATCAGCTCGTGGCGGATGAGCAGGCGCTTCGCATGAAGGTTGCGGCGCTGGGTTCCGGCCCGAAGGTCGGAGCGCATGTCGCACGCCCGACGCGAGATTGGGGAGAACTGGCGTCGGATGTGGGCATGACCTATCGGCACATGGCGCAGCAGGGGCTCCTCGGCATGGCCGAGGCTCCGTTTACGGCCGTGAACGCGATCAACACCGGATTCAACGAGGCCGCCGAGGGCTTGGCTGGCGTGTTCGGGCAGGAGATTCCCCAGAACCAGCGTGTAGGCATGATCGACACGCCCGAGGCGCTGCGCCGGTTCCGCTCCGAAACCCTGGCCGCGCAAGACGATGAGATGGGCCGCGGCGCGTCGATGGCGTTCAAGTACGACACCGAGAACCGACCGCAGGATTTCATGGGGTCGCTTGGGTACATGGCGAAGAATCCCGGCGTGGTCGCGACCGACTTGGCCGGCACGGCAGGCGCCATGACCAGCGGCCTCGTGCCGGGCTCGGCGGCGGGGACCATCGCTGCGCAGGCAACACAGCAGGCGGCGATGGCAGCGCAGGACACCGAAGAAGCCCTGATCGCCAAGGGGCTCGACCCGCAGGCCGCGAAAGCGGAGGCCAGCAAGGCGTTCACCGCAGCCCTCGGCGTCGGACTCGTCGCGCCGCGCGCCGTCCCAGGCGGCGCGGCGTTGGAGAAGATGATAGGCGGGGGAGCGGCGGGCCGGACCGGACGCTTGGCGCCCCCCGGGGCGGCGCCGCGGTTGGGGGAGACTTTTTGTGAGGGCGAAGTCCTTTGAAAATAAACTCTGCACTTCTTTTGTAAAGAGCTCAGAAATAGCCAGCACCTCAAATGTTCCATTTTTTGAATTCACTGCCTAAAGGAAACAAAATCAAACTGTTGAAAATAAAACCTCCAACCAGAAAAAGAATTTAAGAAAGAAGAATAGTTTGCATCACCGTGTGGCTACCACAATGCATGTTAAACAAAAATCAGTTACACACTCACATGCACATATGAAGAAAACTTTATGTTACTACTGTGAAAAATTTGGTTACCTGATGCATGACTGTAGAGTGATGAAGCAGGATGATTTGAACTCTGGTAGAATGCATGCTAGGAACATTCATGGTAAGAAATTTCTTGCTACTCAGAAAAAGAGCATTACATGTTTTCAATGTGAAAAAGCTAGACATATTGCTACACAATGCTGGTGTTCTAAAGAAAAAGGGAAATCCTATTCTCATGCTGAACATGTTAAAATTCTTGCACACCAGCATGTTTTTCATAGAAACAGACCTTCCTTTAGCAATAAATCTCTCATGTGTTTTAATTGTGGAAAGCTTGGCCACAAAGCTGCTGAATGTTGGCTAGCCAGTGGTAAGAAAATTGCTAGAGCTGAAAATAAGAAAGTCCATATGCAATATTATGACAAAAATGAGTAATCAACTGTAATCTGCCATCACTGCGGCAAGGCTGGACATATCTTCAAAGACTGCTAGCATGTTAAAGGAAATAAAAATTTCACTGTTAACAAACAAAAGTTGAATTTTGCCATGCATAAGAAAATCACAAAATCTTTTGGTTATTGTCACTACTGTGGCAGGTTTGGGCATACTATGAATGATTGTCACTTATTGCAGCTTGAAAATCTCAATGCCCTAAAATCCTTGAGAACTCCTACTGGAGAAGTTGTTAACTTAAAAGGACCCAAGAAGACTTGGGTACCTTTTCTTGCAGGAGTGCCTTAGAGTTACAAGAAACAAAGAGGGGTTTAATAAGCCAAGGCACCTGCATGAGGTAAAAACCCCACTTCTGATTTCAGTTCTGTCGTTACTGTTCACAAGAGCCCAAAGTATGCTAAGCACAAGAAGGCATGAATCCAAAGAACTCAAGCTTAGCAGGAAGATAATATAACAAAGAGGTGAAATATATTTGAAGAGCAAAGGAAACCATTTGAATGCCTTTTGCAGCTATTGCCAAGACTAAAGTCAATCCCAACTCAAGTTTTTTTTTCATCAAGTCGAGTTATGGATTGTTCACAGAAGCCACATTATTCAGGAGACTGCTCCAACTCAAGTTAAAGTTCAACTAACTCGAGTTGCCTGGCAATCCAGAAGCCAGTTCATGAGGTGGCTGACCTCAAGTCGACTTGAGTCTCAGACAAGTCGACTTAAGGTCTCTTCCAGATGCTGCCTTCACCCGGGAACAAATTTAAGTCAACTTGACAAAGGCTCAAGTCGAGTTAAACCGACAGTGAAGTAATATCCGCAAATCAAGCTACTTGCTCGCACATGGATTTAATTATTTACTGGTGAACCCAATGAGCACGTGGAAGAATATTCTCTGGAGACCAAGTTGAGGTGAAGATTCCTATCCTAACCGCCTCTAAAATATTCCAGATCTTGTGGATTCACTATTAAAAGGGGGTTTCTACTGCAAAGTGAAGTACGAAGACATAGAAGAGTGAATTCAAGTGGAGAGAGAGCACGGGAAGACTGAGCCAGAGAGTTTAGCGTGAAGTTTAGGGAAAGAATTGCAAATCTAGATCGCGCAAGTGTGGAAGATCAAGTTGCTGATCCAGAAGAAGAAGTCCAGTCTCCATCTGCTTATGTAGTCCCTAACGGACTCATTATCTCTTTGTTTGGCTGCTTGCAATTTGACCTCAATGACTTCTTCTCCGGCCATCTTTATTTTCATTGTCTGTTCTGCTTGTGACTTGTCCATTGTGGCTGGACCCGCTAATCTCGAATGTAGGGTAGTTGGCTGCATATGAGGCCTCATCGACGCCTTTGTCAAATATGCTTTAGCTGCTCCCTTACTCGCCGAGGGGACTGTGTATTGAAATGGTTGAGGGAGGATGCCCCCTGATTCTGGTCTCATCTCTGTCTCTGCTCCCGCTCCATCTTGCCGCGCGCCGGCGCGTCCTTGGGCCGGGCGTGGATGAGCGTGATGCCGAGCCGCTCGCACGCGATGCGCAAGACGTCGCCGCGATAGGTCGCTCCATTGTCGAGGTAGAGCGCGTCGGGGCGTCCGTGCCGGCGCAGCGCGCCGAGCAACAGGCCGAGCATGTCGTCCTCGCGCTCGGTGTGGTGCGCCTCGAGTGCGACGACGAACCGCGAGGCATCGTCGAGCATCGCGTGAACGCGGAGCGGCTTGGTGGTCGTGCCGATGCGCAGCGCCGGCCCGTGACAGACATCGCCGTGCCACAAGGCGCCGGGGTGACCGGCCTGCCAGCGCAACCGCGTGTGTCCGTCGACGAGCCGCGCAGTCCGCGGCAGATTGGCCTCGCGATACAGCCGCGCGATCGTCGTCGCCGACACGGCGTCCTTGGGCAGCCGGCCATCGCGGACCAGGGTCCGCACGATCAACGGCACCGACGCGCTCGGATGCTCGCGCCGGATCTCGAGCAGCAGCTCGCGCTGCGCCGCGGTGAGATCGCGGGCGCGGCCCTTGTCCGAGCGCGGCTTGGGCACGAGCGCGGCGAGGCCACCATCGCGATACGCGTAGTACCAGTGCTCGAGCGTGGACACCGCGAGGCTGCGCGTGGTGCGCGCGCCTGGCGGCCGGAACTTGCGGGTCGCGAGCACGCGCAGGGCCTTGGCGAGCTCGCCGCGGGTCCAGGCGCGGAATCGGCCCTTGCCCATGACGTTCAGCTGGTCGCGCACCTCGATCGCCTTGTGGGGATGGCGGAGGCGCACCATCTGGGCGCCGGACCGATCGGGGCTCGGCGGCTGGATCAGGCTCAGCGTGTCGCGCGACATGATGAGCATCGGCCGGTTGATGTTGGCGTAGTTGTGCAGGAGCCCGCGGATCCTCACGAAGTGGCCATTGAGGATCGCCTTGTCGCCGAGCTTGACCCCGAGCTGCTTCAGCGCCGACTCGTCGACGACGATCGAGAAGGGCGCTGAGAGGTCGTTGCGGATGTCAGGGCCGTAGTCGGTCGGCCAGGAATCACATGTCTGTCTATCAAAATAGAATCTCGCGTTATTTCTAAAAGAAGGTAATTGAATGTAAATTCCAAGTAGGTGATATGATTTTGAAACATAAATTCATTAGGTCTGAAGGTCCTAGGTCTAAATTACAACCTAACTGGGAAGGGCCGTTCGTTGTTAGAGAGGCTTATCTAGGGAACGCCTATCGTTTGGTTAACGTAGAAGGTGAGGAGTTGTCTCATGCTTGGAATGGGTTGTATCTTAAGTACTTTTTCCCTTAGAGTCAGGCTAGTACCAACCCGACAGCAAGGTGTCCCTCCCCTTTTGACCACAAAGGAGGACCCCGAGCACGAAAATCACACACTACATGACAACTCTGGTCAAGTTTTCCCCTCCAATATACGGCACCGTCTCTCCTTCGGTCATGCCTAGGGGAAGTGAAGGTCCCTACTTTTCTCTCTTCGGACAAGCGTAGGGAAAAGAGGTGAATAAGGGGGAGATGACCAACCTAGACACCCTAACGAGAGGAGGTCTCAAATAGGGGTAGTCCATTATGACCTGATTTCACAAGAGAAGAAAAAGAAAAATCAATCAAAGAAAAGGAGCTTGAATCAAGGCAAAAGCCAACACGTCTAATAAAAGCACAAACCTCCAACATCAAATTGCTCCAAGAGAAAAAGAAAAAATCAAACTAGACATGGCAAGAGTGGTAGTACATTTTCCCCGCGGGACGTTATGAGCCCGATCATATGCATGCCTAGAGTGGATGAAGGTTCGATGATGGACACAAAGTCTCAGCGCAATAGACCAAATCTCCAACCGGGTGGTCATGGGAGGGATTCGAGCCCTAAAAGCTTCCAACCCTATGCAAGGCTTGCCCCCAACAATTCTTCTCCCTCTCTCTCAAAGGACTAGAGCATACCCAGGGTATGGCCCTAGGAGAGGCACCGTCATATGGGTGAGATAGGCTCAGCCAGGGATTGTCCCCCTCAAATGCACGCCGATCTCTGGGAACTCTTTATGGAATAGGGAGTGAAGACATATAAATTTGGGGTGTCTCCTTTGAGGTATTCGGCGTTCGTGAGGGAATCCACAGGTGCAGGGACTTACGGAGGCTTTGGTTAAAGAATTTCCAATCTAAAGAGACGGAATGCTCAATGGAGGGTCCTTCCTTTCCCAAGAAAGTGTAGGGGATCCTAAGGGTGAAGAGAGAGGAGGTATCTCAACAAAATGCCCTAGAATGCAAGCTAATGCAGGAAGGAACAATCAATAAATAAAAGGTAACCAATAATCCAATCTATCAATCCAAAACAACAGCAAATATGGCAATTCTGTTAAAACACAGGGAAATAGCGACTAAGAGAAAGTCAATGTATCAGTGAATAGCGACTATGTAACAGCCGCAGAAACGCTAATAGCGCCTCTGTATAGGGGCGCTAATAACAGCAAACTGTATACCCCCGGACAGAGGGTCAACACTAATCAAAGAACTGGCGCCTATGAGTTAGGTGCTTAATGAGTGAACAACGCCCTCGTACGGAGGCGCGGATTATAAAAATAATAAATAATGCTGAAAATAATGCAATGAGTGCCTCTGTGAGAGAACGCTGAATGACAAATAGCGGCTGATAAGCAGTCGCGGTATCAGTTTCGATGAAACAAAAAGTAAGAAGAGGGTCAGAAACCAAATTCTCTTCCTAAATATGCTATAGACAATTCAAAAATTGGCTAATCAAGTAAGGGGTGTGCACGTGGTGCACAAGGGGAGTGTGCTACGTGGAGCACAAAGGAAAGGGCACACGTGAGTGCCAAAAGGAGGGGCACACAAGGATACCAAAGGGAGGGGCATACGTGGGTGCCAAAGGAGGGGTAATCAAAATAAAAACATCAAGTATCCCACCGTGATCGTCAATTTGTGAACGTGTCAAATAGACTTTTTTAAGAAAAAGGTAAATATTGATTAATAAAAAGGGCTAAACTAAAACATGAAGATAACTAAAGGGGAAAAAGAAGCATGAGATGCTATTTGGAGTGTGATCACCAGAGGGGTTACCTCAAAAACAAGAGAGATGATTGCATGTACCTTGTGAAGAAATGGGGATGATTGTGGTTCTATCTTCCTCCTTCGAAATGACGAACAAAAAAATGAATGAATGAATGAAATGACGACGAGAGTGATGTTATTATCTCATTCACCATTCAGGTCCCACGAGAATTGCTGCGTGCAACCGACAAGTCACTTCCCACCGACATAAGCCTTACGCCTATGCTATAACAAACCTTTTTGCTTTGGTATTTAACCTATGCAGATGAACCAATCTTACCATTAATTTTCATCATCATTGAAAAAATTGATCGACATAAACCATCGACTCAGACATTCCGTCCCTGTCGATAATACAACCCTTTTTGCTTTGGCATTTAACCTGTGTCGATGATCAAATCCTACCATCGATTTTCATCATCATTGGCGAAATCGATCAATGAACCATCGACTCAGACCTTATGTCCCCATCGATAAATGAATTTCTTGCTCCGACACCTACCCATGCCAGTGAAGAAAACCACCGGCTATTTTCGTCATCATTAGTGAAATCGATCAATGAACCATCGGCTTGAACCCTCCATCCCCGTCAATAAATAAACCTCTTCCTTCGACATTTAACCTATGTCGATGAACACACCTACCTGTAACTTTCTTCGTTATTAGTAGAAATCAATGAACCTACCCCCCTGACTCGGGCCTTTCACCTTTGTCAAGGAATGAACATGCTCCTTGTCTTTGGCGTTCAAGCTCACCGACATGAATGTTATTCACAAACTTCGTCACCATCGACGAGGTTTGCAAACAGACCTTTTTGACTCTACCCTTTAGCCCTAGCGGCCGCTAAGCCCCTACCCTCAGGTATTTAGCCAACCCAAGCTAAAGTTAGGCCTTGGGAACAGTTGCACCACGGTGGAGTGAACTGCTCATACCTTCACTGAAGGTGTGAGCGCTCTCCGGCCCTAGCAACTTGTACATCTGGGCTAAATAAATTAGCTAAAAGGAGAAGGGGAATGAAGCCGTGATCCAGCAAAAAATGAGCTGAGCAGCTAATAAAGGCATTTCATTTGCATGTAAGGAGCAAAATACATAGTACTTGAGGCATCCCCCAGGATACATAGACATTCACGAAAAAGAGGAGACACTATGGATGTTGCCGCTTCCGTGCGCATCTTTTGTGTCGGAGACCCATGCGGGAGATACTACGGATGTTGCCGCTTCGGTGTGCATCCTCAGTTGTTGCCGCTTCCATCCGCACCTCTCTTGTTTTAGGGCCATCTCATAGTTCCTCTGTGGATATGTACCTAATTAAACCCCCCCCCCCCCTCGATGCTCCGGGTCTAGGGGAGGTGCTGTCGAATTTTTCAGCCGAAGAACTTGAGCAAAACACAAGGCTAATGACACTAAAGCAATGATGACTGAACTAAAAAAAGGGGATTGCTATGAACAAATCTGAAGCAAGCTTGAAGTGATGATAAAAGAAGGAAAAGATAATGGTTCCACGAGGACCTTCACTTAAGGGACTGATAAATGAATGATGAAGGTAAACACCAAACCAAAAAAAAGAGGATCCAATGATCACCTTAATTTCAGAAACTCTAATGAATGAACAAAAAAAGGAAATATAAAGCAAGGAACATGGGATCAGATCCCCAGATTAAAACAATAATTCTGCATGAGCATTTGCATATGGCATGCATTTTATCCTTGGGTAATTGATGCTCCTCAAAGAAAAAAAGAAGGAAAGACTTCAAAATTCAGAAACTGCCATCTGGGAGTCTCCCTGTGCAGATTTGGCTCGACCCCTTGACTAAATGGGTCGACCCCCTTGAAGATCGGCCAGCCCTGTAAAAAAAAGAGGGGGGCTGCATATGCATGATGTCTCCTTCATAAAAGAAATTCTCTATGCTTTTTAATTAAGGCTGCATAAGTTTTTAAAGTTACATCCATATGCATGCTTTCACATATGTGCTTCACACACAAATCTCAAAGGCATATGAAGGGTCAATGCTCAGTTAAAAAAATCAATGAAAGGAAGGGCAGGGAGCAAAACCCTCGGGTCAAGACAGATTTTTTCTGCATAAGCACTTGCATATGACATACATTCCGTTTTTGAGCAATTGATGCTTTTCCCCAAAAAAAAATCAGATTTCAAACTTGCATTTGGTTTTATCTGGGAGCCTCCCTGTGCAGCAGCAGTGGTGTTTGGGTGGTAGAATATCATAAAAAAAACCCTAACCTTCTAAGAGTCTCAACAGTTTTTCAATGCCTGCAGTATCAGATTGTGAGAGGAGCCTTGGTGTTCAGGAATTCCCTCCTCTCTCCCTCAATAACATACACAGGCTATCATTGGGCACAGGAATTTTGTGGAAGCAGTTTGGCACAGAGTTTTCAAATCTCATCAGCTACGGTGGTATAATTTTGGGGATAAGCAGCAATTATTACACAGGAGGTCTATTTCTTGCCCCCTTCAAAATGAACATCAATGGTGGAAGATTCTTCTTCCTTCCTGCTATTTTCTCGTCCATTTGGTGGGAGCAGATTAATAGAAGATTTCATGGAGCATTCATGAGCCCAAGCATTATTTTAACCCATTCATATGTGAGCCCATTCAAAGCAGCTAGTATTGGAAATTCCAATGAGTCTTCCCTCCTCCACAGACTGAAGTTGTGGCCTAACTATATTTTTGTAATGGGTCAGTTTCATTAGATGGCTTCCTGTAAGGGATGCACCTTTTTCCATGACCCAACTTCTTCCTGTTTCATTAGATGCGGCTTTTCCACGATTGGGCCTAGCCTCATTTTGTACTTTTCTTCTTTTAATGAATTACAGCTCATGTCGTCTACCAAAGAAAAAGAAAAAAAGAAAATTGGCTGCTCACCATAACAGGCGACTTCAATGACAGAAGAAAGCACAATAATTAATACCACATAAGAGAAAATAATGATCACAAACACACAATGCATTCAAATAAGTATGATAAAGTCTTCTAGTTGTTATCACTGATATTGTTGTTATGATCGTTATGTATTCTACACAGAGCTTTGTCAACGCTGACAAAGACATCTATGTAAATTTAAGATGCAAATCAACCCCGCATCAGGAAGCGCATCAGGAAGGGCTAGACAATAAGCAGTAATAGGGAAGACGGACCAAAACTGGAACCAATTAACCCACTCCACAGGTTATCGAGCTGTTATTAAATCCCTCCAAAACATTTTCCAACCTCACTGGGGGCATACTTTTGAATTGCTATTTACTGGGTCATTGGAAAATAAAAAGGTGAGATAAATAGGCTTATTTACCCCAAATACCAAGTTAAGTCAAGCTTTTATTCGAAAAAGTAAGTGAGCAATCCCAGCCAGGGAGAAAGGTGCCCATAAAATAGGCCCAAAAATCATCTGAAAATGACTCAATAAATAACGGACAACTTGGGACATCATAAATGAAGGCAAGAAAAAGACTCAACTCAAAGGTATAAAACGGGTGTCAATAGGGCCGTTGGGTTATAACCAGATCTGAATGTCTCTTAAAGATAAAAATCACACTGCCTTCAGATCCCCTAAAGAGATTTGCAATTACAAGTGTATACCCTTCAATTTGAAGAATGCCAATGCTACATACCAGAGGGCGATGACGAAAATATTCGACGAGATGCTGCACAATGTCATTGAATGTTATGTCGATGACCTCGTCGTCAAGACTAAAAGGCTGGAAGACCATCTGCGCGATCTATGCTAGGTCTTTGAACATCTCCGACAATATGGGCTCAAGATGAACCCTATGAAATGTGCTTTTGATGTATCCAGCAGCAAGTTTCTCAGTTTCATCGTTCAGTGCCAGGGAATTGAGGTGGACCCTAGCAAGATCAAAGCGATCTGGGATCTTCTATCACCTAGCAACCTCACTGAGCTTAGGTCATTTCAAGGAAGATTGACCTACATTTGGAGGTTTATCTCCAACCTCTCTAGTCGATGTGCGCCTTTTAGAAAGCTCATGAAGAAAGACGCCCCATTCATATGGGACTCGGAGTGCCAGACAGCTTTCGAGTAAATCAAGGAGTACCTCCCTACTCCCCCGGTCCTAGGGGCACCAGTCAAGGGTAAACCCCTCATACTCTACATCGCCGCCATGGACACTTCGTTGGGGGCTCTATTGGCACAAATCAAAGAGGAAGGCAAAGAGCATCCGCTCTACTACCCCAGTCGAAAATTGATCGGTGCCGAGTACCTCTACTCCCCCATGGAGAAGGTTTGCTTGGCATTGGTATTCGCCATCAAAAGATTGTGGCATTACCTCCTATGATTTGAAGGGGTAAAATGCATAGAGATTTATACCTCTAACAGTTAGATCATACATCTCCTGTGAAAAAAAAAACTAGACCAAAAACTCAAGAATCCATGGGCATGGATGAAGCAAATAGCACAAAACTACATAATGTGCTATCCTGATTGGTACTCTCCAGTCTGCCTTTGTAAACCCTACCAAATCCTCCCTCTCCCAAAAGACAATCATGTCTGAAATTCTTTGTTGCAGCAGCAAGTTCACGAAATTGAAATGTCTGAGCAGCAATGTGTTTTGGTCCATTCCTTGGAACCTCCTTCCCATCCAGTAAAGCATCTTTCTTGACATGTAATGGTGCATTTGACTTTGGTTTCTCTAGATGAAGAAAAAGAAGGATTCTAAAAGTTAAAGGGGCTTCCAAAGAATGACTAAATGGAAGGTATAAAAGAAATACAAAATATTTTATGTGTAGACCAAGGTATCACAAACACAAGGACAACATTATAGTTCCATTCACACTGCTAACAGTCGGTAAGTACCTTCAACTTTAGGCATTCAGATGAAATGCTTTATGATAAATGTGCATCATATGAAGAGTGGTATTAATACCGGACAAAATCACAACTCCAGTATCCAGTCAGCATAGAATTTGAGCCATCCTAAAAGCACAGCTAAATTTCATGTTGGGTAGAACATATAGATGCAATTATCTTCATACTCACAGATAGGCATCTAACCATCTGCACACGATCTAGCATCTACGCTAATACAAGAGGCATTAAGCAATGATTAGATGAGAAAAAAGTAATACTCCTAATCAGAATTATGCACCCTCAAAGGGATAAAGAATATTATTTACCAACCAATCTGAACTGGGCATTGTCGTAGTTCTTTAAACACAATAATGTCTTTAAATGTTATCCGATACTACCTAAGTTAGAAAGGTTGAATAGTGTTTTAATTAGCAGATATATAATCCTCTGAAGAAGACAATGGGCGATATCATGTCGACCTCGTAGTAATCCTCTGCTGAGAAGCCTAGCCCCGGGTGCCTGGTGATTTGCAGGAGCCTCCGCTCTGTCTGTATGTGTTGAATGCACTACGCTCTGATTGACTTGATCGTTATAGACATCGTCACGCCACTTCCGAGTATCTTCCGCGCTCGGGGTGTGACAACTATCCCTGGGCACCTCTGATCTATTTCCCTTCTTGCAGGTCTCACAATCATGGTCATCGACCTCAGCTCAGGAACAATGCGAGATCACCCCTCTTCAAGTGTTATTTATTTTGTTTGATGTTTTCATAAAAGACATAGTTAATTGGTTAATCACTTCCACATTGCCTGGTATAGAGATATAATTCTTACTGAGCTCTCGCTCACCCAATTTTTCCAACCCTTCTTAGGTAGCTCGGATGAGAATGCGTAAACTAATGGGGAAGGGCGAGAGTGAAAGCCTTGGAGTGAGCCAGGCTAGGAGTCGTGCCATGTTTATGTGATGTCATAATGTGTAGTTGTGTCAGTTTGTTTAAGATGTCAGTTTGATTTAGTTGTCAAGTGATGGAGTTGTACCTTGATAAATATTTGATTTTTGGTCAGTTATGTAAGAGGATGGTTTGGATATTGTTGGTGATTTTATTATAAATAATGTTGAGTCTCTCCAAATGATTTTGATGATAACAAAACCCCGGACGTGTCTTCCGTCTCGTGCCATGCAAAGTTGCTCAAGAGCAAACACAAGAAGCAATTAAAGGCCAATTTCCGTCTTGAACCAATGCTCAAATGATCAAGCTTCTAAGATGCCCAGAATTAGTCAAACAAACTCAAATTGAATGAAACAAGATGGGCATACAATGCTTAAGTCACATGGATATGTTTTATTGGGCTAACAAATCTATTTTGCAAGTTCTATAGAGTTCGGTTGACAAAACACACTTGGTTGGTCGACCAAAATTTTCAGTAGCCAGAACTATGAAAAATTACAAAGTTCGGTCGACCGATTGGACAATTTCTCGATCGATCGATTCTCCCAGAGCTGAATGACTAGAAAAGTCCTAGAGTTCAGTTGACCGATGGAAGTCTTCGGTCGAACGAACCCTTTGACTCCCCCATTTTTGGCTTTATTTTCTTCACTTTGACTTATGAGCTTCTCCCATGACTAGTTTCTTATTATGAACATGATCTGGTATACAGACTCTGCCCTTGAATAGCAACCTTCCATCATTTTCTATAGAGAAATTCAGTCTTTGTTCTATATTGGCTTTAATCTCCAGTAATACTGGGTCATTATCTTGCAATTTGACCTGATCTTCTATTAATGTGGGTTGAGTTCGGATATTCGCTATGAAGCAATCATCCCTCTTTATCTCAATATCCAAATTCAATTGAGCAAATTGAGGAATAAGATTAGTCATACTAATCATGAGACTTGATAACTTTTCCATTGGTTTTCTGCTGAGCGGATCGGCTACAGCATTAGTCTCACCAGGATGATATTGGATAGCAAAATCAAAGTCCTTTAGGTATTCTAACCATCTCCTATGCCTCATATCCAGCTCCTTTGAGAGAAAATATATTTTAAACTTTTGTGGTCTAAATGGACTGTGAATTTCTCTCCTTAAAGGTAGTGACGCCAAATTTTTAAGGCAAATATGACAATTGCCAATTCTAGATCATGTACAGGTAATTTTCTTCGTGATGCTTCAACTGCCTAGAAGAATGACAAGTCACCTTCCTATTTTGCAGAAGAACGTATCCTAGGCCAATGCAAGATGCATCTATATAAACTTCAAATCCACCACCCTCAACGGGCAATGAAAGAATAGGGGCCGTGGTGAGGTGATCTTTAAGAGTTTGGAAACTCTCCTTACATTCCTTCGACCATATAAAAGGATTTTCTTTTCCGGTAAGTCTTGTCAAAGGAACAACAATCTTAGAGAAGTCCTTAATAAACCTCATGTAATAACCAGCTAGACCTAGAAAGGTTCTTACTTCTGACATGGCAGTTGGCCGGCTCTAGTTCTTGACAGCTTCTACCTTAGAAGGATCAACAACGATACCATCCTTTAAAATAATATCACCAAGGAATGAGACTTCCTTAAGCCAGAACACGCACTTGCTAAGCTTTGCGTAGAGTTTGTGTTCTCTTAGCGTCTGCAAGACTATTCTAAAGTGCTCTTCATGTTAGAGTGATGATTAGATGAGATCGAAAAACACTCTGATCGCCAAACAATAAGACCTAACAGAGAAAATATCAAGCAAGCTCCCACAGCTCTCCAATGCAATATGATAAACAACATGGATAAATTGAAAGATGCAGACAGATTATGTAAATCTCTCAAGTCACCGCATCACACTCGGAAACGAGAACAGGTAATATGGAATTATAATCACACAGATAGCAAACCACAATGAAAGAATTTTTTAGGTGGTTCGGACGCACCCGAGTGCAATCCTACGTCCACCCCTCTCAACCCGAGAGGATTCCACTAAAACCGCTACACAGCGGCAGCAAAATGACCACAACGATCACACACGGGCACAACGGCCCCACACACACACTTGTTCTCACGCGACGATGAGAAAACACGCACACGGAGACGATGCTCCGAATTCGTATATGGATGAAAAATATAAAGAAATACAAATCCTAGTTCAGATTTAGATCTATGCTTCAAATAGAAATATGGAAGAGAAAGAACAAGAGATCCCCCATCAGATCTTTAACAAGTCTGATAGATAGGATGGTAGGGTGCACTAGAGAAGTTGATTCACGGAGTGGGAAGCGACTAGTCTTGTAGGATGAGGTGCCCAAGACAACCAACCGCGAAGAGTAGCAACAGCAGCCTTCAGATCGAAGCTTAGGCTCATAGATGGCATCTTCAATGGCTTCTTCTTCCTCCTCCAGCAGATGTGCAACGCCCTTCCTCCTTCTCCTTCAAGAATAGAACTATTAGCCCGGAGGAATATCTCTCTCGTATGGAGATTGCAGCCTCCTTATACCCAATGACAAAAGACGCAAAAAGACATGAAAGCCCATCATAAAACCTTCTCAAAACAACACTCAACCAAGTGGAGAAACCCTAGGGGTAAGGGTGTAAAAGCCCAAGCCAAATGGATCAAGTAATGGGGGTTTCGAAACCAATCCCACAATCGCGATCCGAACGCGCTAGGACAAGTGTCGACTTTTGGAGTCAACACTTCTTCCAGTGTGTTCTGCCCCGTTTAAAAAAAAATAGGACCATTTATTCTTCGAATAATTAAACGCAAGATTCATAATCTAAATCTACCAATAGAATAAAATTCAACATTTTCAAGTGACGGGAGAGAGAAAAGACAACCAGAAAGAGAAACCAGACGCGTCCACTGATGACTTACACTACGTCTCAAGTATCTTCACTAGCTTGGAATGTGGAAAGTGAGACACATAACAGTAACCAATTCAAGAACTAGTCAGGGTCGCACTCGTCAGTGTCAGTCCAAGGCCATGACCACGTGTGCACACACAGGCTCAATGCCTTGAGCCAGGCCTCTAGCTAATTTTTTCCCCCAGTGGGACGCTACTGCCAAGCAAGGGGGCCCACAAAAATCAACTTAAAAATCGTACAATGGGACTACCCCGCCACCTCTCCCAGGTGGGCCAACACTAAAGGTTGTCGGGCTACGACTAGTGGTTCCATCACAAGGAAAGAGAAAGTGATTCCATTGGGATATAAAAATATGCCATAGTTTCTAAAAATAGTTAAACATGGCGAACATGCAACATTAAATGCATAATTAAATCAACATGCATTAATTGAAAATCTGCAAGAGTAAGCGGTAGAATATAGGGCCGCTATAGTAACAAGTGGTCGAATGACTGGCCGCTAAATGGATATAAATAGTCTACTAATGGGCCGCGAAGGTCCCACCGCCATACAAATTCAAAGTGCTTACGCGGTCTAAGATTGGGCCGCGAAGGGGACACTAGCAGTCATACGATCGGCCGCAAAAGAGGGTAAACGGTCCAAGTATGGGCCGCTAAACTAAACCGCCTTAGGGGTCAATAGTCATACGCTGTCGAAGGATCGACCGCGAAGGTCAGTAGACGGTCCATTGTTGGGCCGCTACACAAGATGAAATGGTCGAGGTGTAGGACGCGAAGGTCCACCGCCATACTAATCTCCGTAAACAGTCTCTGGTAGGACCGTTTACCTACCAGAGAATCAAAAATGTGGGTATCACATCGGAAACCCCTCCCAATTGACTCAAATCAATGGGAAACAAACATTTAACGTGTTCCCTACCTTGCCACTATAGAGATCAACACCAAACAGCATGGAACGAATGTAACATGGCAATCTAATCAAGGCTCAGGTGCACTGTAGAACAGATATGCGGTCTTATGAAGACCATCCAGGGGGATAGGCGGTTGGTGGTGAACCGTCCAACAGCAAGGGGCGATAATAAGTGTAGAACAAAGATGAAACGAGCTGGTAATACTACACAAATAACTGAGCCATTGGTGAACGTACCTGGGTGGGTAGCCTGTCACACGTCAGGCAAGGCCTGGAGCGGCCCTGACACAATTGTAGATAGAACAAGGCAAATAGGGGTACATACTTGTGCTAGGAAGACAGGCGGCCGACAAGTGGCCACAGAAGAGAAGGGCGGGTGCTGGTTGGCCGCAGGAGGTCAAAAGGGTCACAGAGCGAATGCGGCTGGGGATGATGAAGGGCGGTTGACCTCAATCTGCACTAACAATCAGCCATCCCTTAAAGGACCGCACAACCGCTAGGGAACAAAACTGTCAAACGCCAGCCAGCGACCTGCAACAACTTGATAAGAACAGAGACTAACAACGCAAAAGAATGGAGGGGGTCAGCAAACACTAACATGATGGGCACTAGGCATCCCACGTTGATCACCAGAAAGTCTGTTGATCGAAAAAATGGCTTTTCCCTTTAAGTGTCGGCGATGGAATGAGATCACCCTTTTACTCCTCCCGGCTAGAGAAGCATGAAAGAGTCAATGAAACCAAAAGGGTGGGGTGAAGACAGAACCTGTGTGATCGCCACCCAAGACCCCGGACGTGATGGACACATTGCGTCTTGAGAAATGAGGAGAGACACTCGCCTTTGCCTAGCGCTGGGCGGATGAGCGGTCGATGAAGGACCGCCTAGAAGAAGTGTGGCTCTCTGTAGGCCGCCTACCAGCACTAGAATGAAACGCCAGACGAAGCACGCCGGTGGTGGGACGGTTCTGGGGCAGCCGCAGGACAAAGATGAACGGCCACGAGGTAGCCGCTCAACGTCTTGGATGGACAACGATCGACTGCTCCACTCCACCTTCCTCCAAGTCGTAGGACTTCAAGCCCCATATCGAGGCTCGGGTGTAATAAAATAATACATTTATTATTACCTTAATATCTACCTACTTGGCCGAATCCCTCGATATATCGAATGGCATTTAGTGGAAGGCCGAGTTATGCCCGATTGAAAGTTTTCATTATACGTGATGGTGGTCTTCGGACCTAAGTTCTCTGCCTCATACCGGGGTTCAGATCCAATAAATTATGCTTGCCCTACATGAATAAGCTAATAATTAAACCCCTCACGCGGTTTTGTTAATCAAACTTTATTTGTATTCTTGTTCATATTAGCTCGGCCCCAGGTGGCATCTTATCTTGGCAATTAATCAGGGATTTTTCTCCCTCTCGGAGGATGTAATTAATGCCATAATCTTCATGGTATGGCGGACTTTCACTCCTGACCGAAACTTCACAATCGACTGACCAAGTCAGATCGAGCGCACAATAAATTTGTCACTCTAGTGACTGGCACGCCTTCTTCTCTTTTTTAAGTAAGAGAAAATAATCGATTCCCACAAGCTGGCACGTCCGGTGGGACCAAGTCTCCCTTCATCTTCTTGCCAAGATAAGATGCCTTCTGGGGCTCTCCTCAAGAATATTGATTGTTCATCTATTTATGTATTGTAGGAAACGATATTGGCGACAAGACTTGCTTCCCTCACTTTTGACCCCGCAATTGTTGCTGGTCATGCTACACACGGGTACTTGGCGGTGTCCACGGTGTTCAGATCCTTCCCGCCGGTGGTCGACTTCCCCAACTTTTTGGGACTTGCCTTTGCCGATCTGTTACAAGTGGAGTCCCTAGAGCCGAGCGGGGAGAAGATTAACAAGAAGCCCGAGCTCCCTGAGGCCTGATGCTATGCCGGCCCGTTGAGAGGCCCAATTCACGTTACCAGCTGCATGGTGCACCACATCATTCACGGGGCTCACCCCGTCCACAACAGGAAGCCCGGAGGATGCCAGCAAAGGAGCATCCGAAGGAATATTGCTACTACCGTCACCGAGCGTCTTTCCGCGTCTGGGAAATCCATTCTCATTGGGGGTGTCTAAGTCTTCTGTCATTGATCGTAGAACTTCACCATATAATGGAAGATTCCTAGCACAAATGTTTTTAGATTTATGATCAAGATATGGCCATTAAAATCTTCAGGAATTTCTAACAGAAGTGTTCCAGCAACAGTCAATGATAGAGATCATCATGAAATATACCAGAAAAATTTTCCAGAAATGTTAATCAAGTCAAGTACAGTTCAAAATAGAATTTCTAGCAATCAGCTCGCCTTCAGCTAACGCAAGATTCACACAAAATATTTTAGATTCAAGAAAAAGTTGAACCCAAGAAAGTTTTAGAATAGATGGAGGTAGAAGAGACCAGCTGATGGTGTAGATTACTGAAAGAGCATAACCAACAGAATGAGCAAGATGATAGTTATTCAGTGAAAATTTTGATTGACTGAGATGGAGTAAAAACATAGAGTAGATGAATATCCATGCCGTTTAAGAATGATATATATGCTCCCCCTCTCTATATGTAATGAATCAATCTTTTTTTTTGAAATTTTTCAAAAGAAATGATACGCACTGAAAACAAATACACATGAGCGCACTATGAAATGCAGGAACTCCCTTTATCTATGTGCGTTTATGTCAATTAGTCCTATTGACACATGAATGGTATGTAATTAACACATGCATGCATATGTAGTGACTCTCCCTAACTTAATGCATTGAAATGACAATTATGATGTAGAGACCATGCAGGGGATTAGGCTAATCAATTATGAAACACAAGAATTGCTCTAACTAACTCCCCCTTACCTATTGCGTTATGCTCATGAACATCTAGACTGTTCTAAGTGCAGATTGACCAAAGGTACCAGACAGAGGACTAGCCTCTATGCATAGCATGGGTTTCCAGACAGACATGATCTGTCCTTCTCCTAGCATACCATTTTTTATACCTCTGGGTCATGCATGACAATGAGATGCAAATGTAATCCTATCAGATTTTCATTGTATTATGCTAAGCTTATGCAATTGTAAATATGTGTGCATGTCATGTATGCAGATGAAAATAATGTGCAACAGATTCTCAGTGACTATGTGAGATATCCCCCCCCCCGCCCGCCCCCCCGACCCGGGCACCACCGCCCCGGGCCCCCGCAGCGGCCGGGGGCGGCCGGGTGAGGGGGAGAGAGGGCGGAGGGCATCGGAGGGGATCTCCCCTTCTGACAATGCATTCTCTGCATTCAGAGAGAGAGAGGAGCGAGAGAGAGAGAGGGTGGGAGGCCAAGAGAGAGGGAGGCGATTGGAGAGAGAAAGAGAGGGGAGGGCACCAATATCCCTTGTTACAGAGAGATAGGAGTGAGAGAGAGAGGAGGGGTTGGCCGGTGGAGGGGGTGACAGGAGTGCGAGACCGGAGAGGGGTGAGAGAGAGTAAAACTCTCCCCGAGTAGGAACGAGTTCTGGTGTTTTTTTAAATTTAGAAATTGCAAAGTGGCTCCGAGTCAGAGAGACTTCAGGTGAGAGTTGTTCTCTCACAGAGTGACTTCCTCTGTTCCCTAGCTCCACGTTTGCACAGACGAACATGGCATCCTCTCTCTCTCATCTGGCGTCCTCCCCCTCTCTGCCGCTCTCTCTCTCTCGTTCGACGACCTCCCCCTTCCCGCCGCTCCCTCTAGCATTCCCCTCCCCTGCACGCTCTCTCTCTCTCTCTCTATCTCTCTCACCTGACATCCTCCCCCCTTCTTGCCGCTCCCTCCCTCCCTCTCTCTCTCTCTCTCTATCTCTTTTATCTCTCTCTCCCTGCATCCCTTGTGGGATGCCGATGCCAGAAGGGGAGATCCCCTCTACCACCCTCCCTCTCCTCGTTGCTCTCTCTCTCTCCATCACTCTTTCTCTCTCCCTCTTTTTCTATTTGCATCGACTCTGGACGAAAAGACCCGATCCAACATCCCCTTCCCCTACGCTCTCTCTCTCTCTCTATGTCTCTCTCTCCCCCTTTTTTATGTCTGTATCGATGTCGGAGGGGGGACGCCCTCTCCAACATTTCCCCTCCCATGCTCTCTCTATCGTCTCTCTTTTTCTCTTTATTTTGTCTCTACACCAGGGGTAAAATGGTCTAACTCTTATGTGGTCCGTTGCCGTTGTCTAGCACGATTTTAATCCCCTCTCTCCTCCCTCATTCTCACCCTCTCTTTCTCTCTCTCATTCTCTCTACCCTTTGCTCCTCTCGATGCGAGGCGTGTGATCGTGGTGAGCTGGCGGAGGCAGGGACACGATGGAGTGAACCTGGAGCGTGATGGAGTGGCGGATAGAGCGTAGCGCGACACGATCCCTCGGTGGATTCAAAGCTAGCGCGGTTCGTTGGTTTGACAGTTTTCGACGCGGTTTAGTCACTTCGGCACTTGAAATCTTCGGTGGAGGTAAGGAGATGGATCGCCTACTTCTCCTCTGTGTTCCCTCGTAGTTTTACGCCGAACGGTGCGCGAACGAGTGGGTTTCGCTCAATTTTGGGAAATGCATGCTCGGGGGGTGTGTATCGGGTTTGCTAGAAAATGGTGACGAATTTTCATCTAGTTAGTATCATTGTGATCTCTAGCATGTTAGCATTCCAGATCCGCTGATTTCATTGTGATTGATCGTCATTTGGGGCCGGTATGAGCCCAGGAACCCTGGTGACCCAATTAGGGTCGATTCAGTGTAATCGCCCATTTCTTGCGATTTAGTTGTTGCATGGATCCCTTCTGGGCTGTGGAAGGCATTTTTCGTCGATTAGGGTTGTTTCCCCATCGTTTAGACGCGATTGGGGCGTGGAACAGCTGGATCCGGCCATTCCCATGGTTTTCCCAGCACATCGTGCTAGCGGTCGTTCCAGAGATTATTTCTTGTCTCTGGCGGCCCTATGATAGACCGCTGCACTCTATAGTGTGTCGGTCAGTTCTAGGTTAGTTTAGTCTGGCGACTTAAATTTAGACCACCTCTTGTCTCTGGCGGCCCTATGGTGGACCGCCAAGCTCTGTCGTTTCTCGATTTTAGTGTAAGTCGGTTTGAGCTGGCGGCCCTAGCTTCGACCGCTTCCTTTCCTTGGCGGCCCTTCCCTGGATCGCTACGGTGTGTTTGACCGAGTGAACATTTTAAGTCGGTTGGCCTTGGTGGACCAACCTTCGACCGCCTACTTGCTGTAGCGGCCCAGGTCATGACCGCTACGGTCCATTTGGCTTCCGCGACTGCCTGGGCACCCAGGTTTGTTTAAAACTAATTAGCTTAGGGGCCAACCTCCCCTTCGACTTGGACCCGCAGTGGTCCGGCTTCTCCTGGGCCAGCACTTGGAAGGAGTTGTGTACCAGCACAGTTGGAATTGCCCTATCGGGTGTGATTTTGGCCTGTCGGCCATTCAGAAAGACATGGACGCCTCCAATGAGTATGGATTTACCTGAGGTAGAGAGCCGACTTCGTAGTATGCTGGCATTCTTCTTCGTCGCTCTCCTGGCAGCCGGTGTATGCTTCCGGTTGACGGGAGCACAAGAGTGGAAGTGGTGAGCATAGCAGCCCACCACAGTAGCTTTAGTTTGGTCCGCCTCTACAACGACGGCCGGTTCCACCTCCCGGATGTTCAGGAGTTCCATGAATGCGACCCCCAAAAAGTTGGGGAAGCCGACAGCGGGTGGGAAGCTTCCAAATTGGGTCAGCACTGCCAGATAGCCATGGGTGACATGGCTGGCAACGACAAGTGGCCCGAACGATACGACCATCGCAATCGTCAAAAATAGCCCATAACAAATGCAGATTAAACAGTGAGTAATTTAGGAAGGGGCCGCAGGGCCCTTAGTCCTGGCGAGGAGATAAAGGGTGATCTTGGTCACACCGGGCGTGCCAGACTTGTGGACGCACTTCTTGTTAATTCTATTGTCATTTATTTGTTCATTGGTTTATTAAGTGCGTGGACGTGCCAGTCACAAAGTGACGATTTATTCGGGCTTCATGAAAGCCCATAGGTGCGCTCGATCTGACTTGGTCAGATGATTGTGAAGTTCGGGTCGGGACCAAAACCCGCCACTTCATAAAGGTCACGGTGTCATTTACATCCCCTCGGAGAGGGGAACACCCTTGATTAATCGCCAGGAATAAGGGCCCTGCAGCCTAAAGAGAATATTAGTAATATAGGAAGATAGATAAGGATGAACTATGCTAAAAGCCAGTATCGGGACACGAACATTCAAACTATGTCGGTCTCTCATGGACCGGTTCATATTTAGACGAAGGTCCCTATTTAAAGTTCCCCCCACCCCCACGTCAGCCGGCCCCTCCACACACGATAGCGTGCCATGACCGAGACGTGCCCTTGTGCACCCTCTGCACACTGCCAGCCAAATCCACGGCTCCCTCCGCCGTTCACTGCCAACCGGTATCCAAGAAGCCCCCGCTTGGCCGCATCAGATGAGAAGCTCGCGACCATCACTCGCCATGCCCATGCCCATGTCCACGTCCACGTCCATGTCCCTGCCCATCGCCCGTCAAAAAGCGCGTCCGGTGATAAGAAAAAGGGGATTCACTCACCAATGAAAAAGACGCCGACCCATTGCACGTTTCAAGTCTTTTGACCCTCCCCCACCCCGGTAGGTACCCCCTACTCCTGACTAGAAGAAGAAATCCTTTTAAGCATTTCTGGTTCTATCTGTTTCTGACTCCGCAATACTGGTTTTTACTTGTTGCAATCGTTTTAACTTAAGAAAGCTGGAAAAAGTGGGGATGAAAAGGGAGAAAGGAAGATGCTGTGGTTTTTGTGATCCCCCTCCCCATTTATTGTCGCGGTTTGTCACTTATTAATTACCACTTGGGCAACAGCTCTGTCAGATATCAGCAGTACTGTTGTTTTGGTTCCTTATGCATCCCTCTGCAGTTGATGGGCAGATGTGGCTTCCTTTTCTATGTTTATTTCTTGTTATTTTCTCTCTCCTTTTTCTTTTTCTTGTATGGTTGGGTGGTTGACTGGTTGAGCAACAATGTTTTGCTAGTGAAATCCCATTTTTTCCATCTTTTTTTGGCAATTTTATCAAGCATGTTGCCGCTCGCTCTCTAAGAAGAAATCTTCTTCTTGGGGGGTTCAGATGGAATCCATCTGTTGTTTTGGGAAACTTTGGACAAAATATATTCTTGGAATCCATCTGCCAAGGCTTGCATCCGCCTTGTGCTATCTCCTTTTTCTTGCAGGAACACCATGTAACAATCTTGGAAACAAAAGGACGCCCGATACAGTATGTTCTCTTCCGTTGTTATTCGTAGTTATCACTACCCGTGGGAACCCCTAAGAGAGAGAGGGAGGGGGGAAGAGAATCGGATCCAGGTCCGAACCACTACGGATCCATTAAGACACGGGCACTACACTGCTGCTCCGATGTACTGGTCATCCCTCCCTCCTCCACGCCTCCTCCAACAGCCAAGCTGCCCCCCGCTGCTCCCTCTCCCATTGTCGAGGTCCTTCTCCATCCCTTCTCCGAGCGCCCCGGTATCCGCCAGGAGGGTAATCAGCATCGCCGCCACCAGCTCGGCCAACAAGGACCAGAAGAAGCCAAGGTCCCCCCTGGGGAAGGGCCCTCAGCCTGGTGGTGCATGACCTCACAAGGAGCCACCTACTGTGCCCAGATCTGTCGCTGCCACCACATCTTCCCTCAAGGACGTCGGAGTAGCAAAGGGTGGGTGCGATTTCCCAAGCGACATCTACACGTTGTCGCCCCCGCCGAGCAACCTCCCGATGCCCATGTTTTCTCTAAGGGCCAGGACCCCGTCCACTTCCCCTCTGTCATCCTCGTGTGATAGGGAAGCCCTAGGAGGTGCCACCGGCGGAGTCGACGTCGAGGCCAGTGATGACCTCTGCTAGCTCCTCTGTCTCTAGTTGCCGCCCTCTGGCCCCCCATTGGCATTTCTTCCCTTGGCCTATGGTCTACTGCCGATGTCAGCCACTGCCACCCATGGCCCTAAGCCACCTCCTGCCTCTCCTTCCCTCCAGCCTCCTGCATTTACGGCTTCACCTCCAGCGCCAGTGGGTGCCCTTGGGGCGTCTTCTGCCTCTGCTTCCACCCTGATTTTTGGTTGTTTGCCCTCGACCTTTTCCATGATTTTGGTTTGCGTTGGATGAGATATGGTTGATGATTCTTCCGTTGGTTGTAGCTAGAGTTGTTCCATTTTCATTGGAGATCGGTAGTCTCGAATGTTATGCAGAATTGGGGTCTCCATGTGATGCATAACATGGCCACACAAGCAGAGGCTAGTTTGGATGTTCAGGTCAATCCTCCATCAGAGAATATTTTTGTAACGCCCGTGTTTTAGTGGATCCTTAGTGGTCCGGGTTTAGAATTTATCCCGTGAGTTTAGGCAATTTTTTCAGCAGCCGTGCATACTCTAATCCCTTTACCTGTAATCAGAGTGGATCACCAATCCCACATCACATGTTTTTATCATTAGCCTATTTTTTATCAAGTCAACAATTCAGGGAAAAATTGGGCAGCACCTCCCCTATACCATAGCTTTGAGGGTGAAAAAAATTGAAACTCATCCATAGGAAATTCTGAGATGGCCCCTAAATACGAAGGATGCGCATGAAAGTGGCAACATCCAAGGACGCGCGCAGAAGCGACAATGTCCTAAAACCCGAATTGGGCATAAACATCCCGAGGACTAGCCTACAAGGGGCTCCACTAACCCAGTGGTTAGCTACATTTCCCATCTCTGAAATGTACATTGGATTTTTGCTGGCTCCAATGCCATTAATGTCCCATCCTTGATGAAGCATCCCTCAGAGAACATGCTATAGAGAAGTAGATCCCTGGGGATGTGAGAGTGGTTTAATCAGAAAATCCAGATCAGTGTAAAATCGCAGTGTGCCCCTTCCGCATGGTGGGTCCATAGTTAGGGAAAGAAAGCTTCTGTGAAATCAAAGAATAGAGGCTATTGCTCCGATATGTGAGGTCACGTGCCATGCTTGGAGATCCAGCAAGCTTGTGGCCCATATGGAAACGTGAAACCATGATGTTCAGAATTCAGTAGACATATAGACATATGTTCAGAGAAGACATAACCCCACTAAGCATTTAGACAAACAAAAAGGGTGCTCGTGTATGATTGGCAAAGAGGCCAATGTGACTTTTCATGCACCAAACAACAGTCTCTTAATGGGCGATGATTACATACGAGGAAGATCAGAAAGACACTGTAGATTCTAGCGATTAATAGTAGATTTGGGACTGAGCCAAGGTCTCCACAACCTATGAGCTTGGGTGAGGAAGCATATGGCCATTTCCACAAACACCCCATATACTGAGTAGTGGAAAATGGACATGTCGAAGACACAAGAAGCATGCATATTTGTTGTACAGGGGAGCTGGGGATCGAAATAGACAAAAGGGACCTATCCAGATGCATTGGGGAAGGGGCATGTCTCCATTTGCTGTTGCCCAGAAGGGCGTCTATGCACTATAGGAGCTGGGGTGGCGTGCTACCACCAACCTCGTCCAAGAGCGCAGAATGAGGCTTGAGAGTGGATCCTCATTTAGCCAATCGAGAGGGGCCAAACCCAAACCAAATCCATTGCAATTGGATGCATTGGGCATGGACTCTCCTCATGATACGAAGCTCTCTTCCAAAGGACAAAACAAAAAGGAAAAGAAGAGAAAAAAAAGAGCAGCAATTGGATCATGGTGAACTGGGGACTGGGGTAAAGAGAATACGCCAAGATAGCCACATAACATTCAAATATTGAAATCATTCATTCTATTCATTTCATTACAGGAGGGAAGTACACCATCATCCCAGAACTAGCTCCTCTAGGAGGACAACAAAAGGAAAATGAATCAAAAAAAAAGGGAATACATAGCAGGGGGAAGGAGAGAAAGGAAAAGGGGTGGGCGGAGCATTGACTCCTCTCCCTCCCCAGGCAGCACACCTCTCTCTCTTCTCTTCCTCTCTTTCTCTTCACACAGAGGGATAGCAGAATACTTCTGGAGATCACCCTTTTGGAGATTCGAGTAGCCAGCCGAGGGGAGAAAGAGAGAGCCAGAGAGTGCCCTTCTTCAGAGCAGAGCACCGTATTTATAGGCAACAGGAGGCCCCTTTCCTCTTCTCCAAGTCAAGGTGGGGGGAGGAATGTCCTCTAATCATTGGGGATCATTCTTTCATGCTTTCTGTATGGTCTCTATGGCCTTCTAGAAGGCACTATGATTGGGAGTTTAGGAGAGCACGAGCCGCACGCGTGACCCGCGTCGTACGGTTTTGCTACCTTGAGGGTGCATTGACGCAAGTTGCAGGCCGCGTCGACGCGACCTTCTGTCGCCAAGGGCCTCTTTTGGCTTCATCTTCAGATGCGTCGACACATCATTCACAATGCATTGATGCAAGCAGTGAGCTAGTAGGACTCTTGCTGTCTCGTTCTTCAAGTGTGCTGACGCAGGCTGGGACCTACGTCGACGCACTCGTCATCCAGGGGCTTTTTCATGTGCCAATTTTCAAGCATCCACAAATGCCCCCCACGTGGGTGGCGCAGGTGAGGGACAAGCGTGCGGGGCACATGGGTGCAGATTTCTTCATCATCCCACTTAAGTAAACTCCGGTGGGGCTAAGGGCTTAGACAAAGCAGGTTGAGGGGTTTTAGCAAGGTTATTATTTAAGCCGGTTTGAATGAAAGGTCGGAACCGTTGGGTTTTAACAATTGATCCATACGAGAAGTCGAGCACCAACCTTGGTGAAAATCATTGGCATTTGGTATATGCCAATGCAAGGAAATAGTTTGAGCCGATTTTAGATGAAAGGTCTAAATCATAGGGTTTTAGCAGTTAGATCCCGATGAGAGGTCAAGCACCAACCTTCGAAGGAAACCATTTAAGCCGGCTTTAGACGTAAGGTGCAAACTGTTGGATTTTAGTAGTTGATCCCGGCGAGAAGTCAAGCATTAGCCTTGAAGAAATCATTGGCATTGGGTATATGCCGATGCAAGAAAGTACTTTAAGCCACTTTTAGACGAAAGGTCTAAATTGTTGGGTTTTAACGGTTAGCCCCGACAATAAGTCAAGTACGAACCCTGATGTAAATAATTGGCATTGGCTGTATACCAATGCAAGAAAGTAGTTTAAGCCAGTCTTAGACGGAAGGTCTAAGCCGTTGGGTTTTAGCGACTAGTCCCAATAATAAGTCAAGCACCAACCCTGATGAAAATCATTGGCATTGGGTATACGCCAATGCAAGGATAGCTTTAAGTCGGTCTTAGATGGAAGGTCTAAGCCATTGGGTTTTAGTGGTTAGCCCCGACAGTAAGTCAAACACCAACCCTGATGAAAATCATTGGCATTGGGTATATGACAAAGCAAGAAAGCAATTTAAGCCGATCTTAGACGAAAGGTCTAAGCTGTTGGATTTTAGCAGTTAGCCCCAATAGTAAGTGAAGCACCAACCCTAATGAAAATCATTAGCATTGGGTATATACCAATGCTAGAAAGCAGTTTAAGCTAGTTTTAGATGAAAGGTCTAAACCGTTCGATTTTAGCGGTCAGCCCCAACAATAAGTCAAGCACCAACCTTGATGAAAATCATTGGCATTGGATATATGCCAACACTGTAATTTGGTCCACTTAAACCAGGCCCATAAACCCAATTCTAAGGCCTTTAGGCCCAAGCCAAATTCTAGAAACGTCATTAGGATAATTCCCTATTTTTATGAGATAAATGGGGGATAATTATAAGAGGAATTTGACCAAAATGTAAATTTTGCCACCCTAGCAAGACCCGGTCAGTCGTGCGACTATGACTTAATGAAGGCCGTCTCCAGTCGACCATGTTCTGAATCTGAAAATGAGATTGTGAGAGGCATGGAAAACTTAGATTTTTGCCATCCCAATCGCCATGGACAGAAGTGATCTGGCAAGGAAACTTATCTAGGACTCTCAGGGGATCAGATTGATGCCCTTAAGGACTCTTAATTCAACCTGAAACCTCACCCCTAGGTCGTTCCCTATAAATAGAGTCCAGAGTCGACCTCCGCAAACCTTACTTTTGGCTCACATGGTCTAACGGTAAAGAATCTGTATTTCATGTAAGTCCTTTAGAATATTTTATTCAACTTAGTATCTTCTAACCCTCTACTAATTTTCATGCTAGGAGGTCAAGAGGTTAAGGAGTTAGAGGGCCAGGAAGTTGTTGGTTCCACACAGGATGCACAGGAACGAGAGCCTCCTTCCAGCGAGAAATTCGAAGCTTAGAGTCAGTCCTAGAGGTAGGTTATCTCATGAACGGCTTAAACTTTGAGTTAGGATTAAAAGTCCTCAATTTCCTCATGATTTCATGTATTGTACACGGAGTATTTAGTGTTTTTTCATGACTACGCATCTAGGTCTTTCACTACATACTATCCCTACCCCCTTTAATAGAAAGATAAGAAGTTTAGCTTAATTCATGCCTTTCCCATGTTTTTCTTTTGTTCTACACATGTTATCATGTCTTATCTTTCTATTTCTTATAGTGTTCATGCTTTAATTGCCTTGAAATAGGCCCTGCAGATTAGTTTCTGCTTCTGTCTGTACCAGATAGAAGGCGGTCCTATAGAGACCGCTATCTATAGATAGCATCCCTCGATAGACCGTGACTTGCTAGTAGCATCCCCCGACCGATCGCTAGGAGGAAGAAGAAGAAATGAGAAGAAGAATAGAATAAGGTGTCCAGCACACCTAAAAGGGCAATCAAGTCACTATCAGCATATAAATAAGCATTTAATGAAGCAATTAAGTGCATATAGGAAGTCTAAGTTTTTGAAGCTTATCGATCCATAGGGGAATGCGTCTATATCATCCTAGATCACCTGCACTAGGCGCCGGATCGATCCCATGTCCCGAGCTACTACCCACCATCTCACGATGGGGATCCACTCTGGGTGTACCTCCTTCCCTCGCCCAATGCCAGGGAGGTATAGGTAGCTCCAAACTTGCATAGGTCAAATGTCAGCATATAACAAGCATAATCATAAAGCATATTGATAAGCATTTAGAATTTAGAGCATTTACCTAAAGGAATGGTGAGAAGCTGCCCAGCATGGTCTGCCAGTTGGTGGTGCTCAGTAAGTCAAAGAGGAACGCCAAGACAGCTGCTCCGCAAGTGTACTCTCCTACCTCGTCCAGGTCCCTCAGTAATGGGAGGAGCCTACAACTCACTCCATCTGCCCTGGTCGCGAAGAGTAGCTTCCCAAACATCAGCATCAGGAAACGTCGTAAGATCATGTCTCCCTCTGGCCCCAACTCTGTCGCCATTTTCTGTCGGGCCTGGTCTATCACTCACCCGATGTGCTCCTCTGGAAGCTCCCCTACAGATACTTCTGCTCCCCTTAGCCCCAGGCTCTCTTAGAGTGTCGCTCATCCCAGCATCGAGGAGTGATGCCCCAACCACATCAGATCTAACCCACGTAGCTCCTGCGCCATCTCCCGGTAGACTGCATATGTCCAGCCCATCACTGGCGCTCCGTGGATCTGCAATCCGGTAATCCTCACCATGTCTTCGAGTGTGGGGATCATGTGGCCCCACGGGAAGATGAATGCTTTACTGATTGGGTCCCATCTCTCGTGAAGAGCATAGTGCAGTGCTATGCCGACCCTCGTTGTCACGCCCCGAGCAGTTATTTACAGTGGAAGTCTCGCTTGGGGGAACGCGAACAGCTGGCATGGTAAGCCTCTCGCAAGCTTTGATGTGTTCACTTATTGACCAAGAAGCACATTTTTTTGCTAATTAATTATCATGTGCATAATTAAATCTACGAGTTAAGTTTACCAGATGATTTAAGGTTCATGTACTGAACTTTTCTCCACCGACCATAGTCAGTGTTAATTTACAACGGCATAACATCCGAACACTTTTGATTAACTAACAAAAACATCTTTAAACCCCTACATGATCCATTGTGATATTGGGGGTAATATTGGGCCTCGATCGGATGGCTGGATCGCCCTATGATCACAATTGGAGTGTCGGATTAACCCGTGTCCCCAAGGGTCATCTATGCCCAAAGGCGAGCGTGTATTTGCAATAATTGGTACTCTTCTATGAAAATGAGGGTATATATTTAATTCCCATGATCATAGGGTGCTTTTATTATTTTCCATTTTCCCCTAGACAGGGTTATATTTGCAATTGCATTTTTGACATAAATACCCTCATAAATATCGATTATGCCAAATATACCTTTTATGTAAGTATATTATCAACAATATCCTCCAAATATCTTTAATGATTGCAGTTGTACCCCTACCATCACTCCCGTAAGGTTGACTCGAGTTAAACTGGGGTTAGAAGGGCAAATTAGTAACTTACCCGTAAGGTTCACAACAATCGCCCCATTGCAGTTTCCCCTTTCTCAAACCCGTCATGATTTAAATTTCCCCCTTTCCCACGCCCCCATCGCGATCGTCCGCCATCTCCGACCTGCAACGCCCTTCACGCGACAGAAGGGCTCTTTCTCTCCACCGGGTAAATCTCACATACCTTCTCTCAACCTCTCACATTATCTTCCTCACTCTCTCTCGCACTTTCATCTTCTTCTTCACATACTCTCTGTTACACACTCGATTTCTCTCCCACTCTGTCATTTTCTCTTTCGCATGGTCTCTCTCTCTCTCTCTCTCTCCATGTCGCTTGATATGTATTTTATATCTCTTGACTGTGGATCAAGGTTTGCCGACCCGCGCGACCCGGCCGACCCGGTCTCGGCCTGGGTCGGGTCGCTCCCAACTCGGTCCGTCAGAGTAAGAGGGATATCACCTGAGTGTTCAGATTTGAGTTTTTAGTTTTTCTTTTAACCTGACTTATGTCACTTGGCTCGTGTGCCTTACCTTCTTGACTGAAAGCACATTTCACATTTCATATTCCCATGGCACACCTGCAAAACAGATTTTTCATTTTACATTCTTAGGTACCCAAGTCATCTTGGGTCCTTGTGGGTTAGAAGTAAAATTGGCACGTCGTTTCCATTTTTTGACTGAAGTCCCGCGATCAATGACACCCAAGAGGGGGGTGAATTGGGTGATTCTAAACTTTAAGAAAATTTTTGGATGATTTAGACAAGTGTGAATAATAGCCGCAATGGATTTTAGTTCTGTATGCAAACTATCGAATCTAATAAAATTTATCATAAATAATCAATTTTGGGCACGGTGGCGGAGGTGAAAATCTGAAGATTCTACTCACGCAAGATGTTATCTTCCTGACAAGATTTTTCTTGTCGATCTGAACCCACCTTTTAATATACTCGAGATCTAATGTGAGAATGACAAATTATGCTAGATCTAATTCAAGAGATTCAATCAATTTAATCTACGTGTGTGCTTGCATAGAATGGGGATAGAAGAAAAGGATCAAATCACACAATGGATAGCGATTTTTAGGTGGTTCGGATGCAACAACAGAAACCTACGTCCACCCCTCATGATCTGTGAGGCTTCCCACACTATCTTGTAAAAGATTATAAGATTAAAACATACACACATACACGTGAGGAGTTCGGAACTCCCACGAAGGTGCACAAGCACCGAATCACATAGAGATGTGAAGAAACGAAGAAATCACACACACACACACACACACACACATAATCTGCATAGGTCCACACACACACACGAGTGTTTGATATTACAAGAACACAGGAATCAAGCCCAATAAGAATGAAAGAAGAAAACAGAAAATGAAAACTTAGATTCAAGCTCCCCCTTAGTGGATGAAGACGATATTGGATGAAGCTTGCTCCCTAGTTTGATCTCCACTTGAATGGCCTTGTAATGCCCCAAAATTTTTATAAATTCGTAAACTGTTGAATTGTCAGATTAAATTCCTAGCGTCTAATTACATATGTTTCAGCGTGCGGACAATCCATGATCGATCCACTGGACACCGGAGACTTGGACAAGGATGTCGCACGTCGGCTCATCTTGACACGGCTTGCCCTTGGTAGGCCGTCAGGTGAATACGCGGAGGAGGCTGGCCTAACTCAGTCCAATTACAGCCAGATGGAAAACCTCTTGCGGCGCGTGAGCATCCGCGGGGCCATGAAGCTTTGCCACGCCTACGGACTGACTCTCGACTGGATATATCGCGGCGACCCTAGCGGTCTTCCGATCAGCCTTCACGAGCAAATAAGAGAAGCTCGTAAGCAGCACGCCGAGCGCGTGATGCGCGAGATCGACGATGCCGCCCAGCATCCCAAGGTGCGCAGCAGACGTTCCTCGGACCAGGACTAGCGAAATAATTTTTGATGGCGCGACCTTAGGTCCTGGCGGGCCTGGGGTTGGATGCGTTTTTGCACTGCTCAACTTTACAAACTGTAATTTTCTGTTTGACAGATTACCAACTGTAATGTTACCCCTGTGTCCATCCACCGAGGCTGCTTCGCCGGCGTGTCATCGAGCCGGAAGGATCGCCCCCGATCCAAACCACCCCTCGGAGAAGCCTCGGTGGATCACGGAACAAGGGGCACGACCATGACCATCCATCCTCGAGACGTCCTGTTGGGTGCGTTCACACCGAAGCTCTTGCCGCCAAAGCGGCCGACCGAAGACGACACCTTGCTCGTCGATATCGCCCAGCTCTGCCTCAGGGCTCAGAGCACGCCGCATCTGCGCGAACCGCTCGTGAAGCTGCTCGGCGAGATCATCCACGAGACGAACCTCGAGCGCGTCAGCCGCACGCATCCGGGAATGATCGGGACGCTGGCGCCTGAGTGTGAGTTCGCGAGCATCCAAGAATAGCCGGCGAAGCGGCGCGGACGGGGGCGCCGGCTAAACGGGCGGGAGCGACTAGGGAGAGGGTCAATGC
The DNA here is from genome assembly GCA_024336825.1 of Amorphophallus titanum. Classification (NCBI taxonomy): domain Eukaryota; kingdom Viridiplantae; phylum Streptophyta; class Magnoliopsida; order Alismatales; family Araceae; genus Amorphophallus; species Amorphophallus titanum. The sequence continues at coordinate 9,592 of JANBPO010008168.1, read as the reverse complement.
TCCCGCCCGACATCTCTCACCAAAGGATTACGGACATGCAGCACAGTTCATTGAAAAATTCATGAAGTTTAAAAAAGAAGGTGATAGAATTGTGAGACACCTACCGGGTCACACAGATGAATAGCCAGCAGTAGAAGCACATGAACAGCCACCAGAACAGCCAGAGCAGGCACAGAAACAACCTCAAAGAGAAGAACAGGTTGAGCTAGACCAGTGAGAACAGCAAGCTCATGAGGCACCCATGGCTCCAGTTGAACAAGAAATTGCCTATGGCTCTACGCAACCATTTGGTATTCTTCCACCTCAATCTCCACAAGCTGAACTACATGAAGAAGCTAAGCCAAGAGTCTTTGATGCATCGGATGCTCCACCTGAGTTCCATACTCAGGCTTTTACTTCTAAGGGGACAAGGTCTGCAGTAGTGAGTTTAGAAGACATGACAAGGATAAATCCCACACTGATACAATTTTTGCAGGTTCAATTTGCAAATGTCAACTCTTCAATAATGTAGCTTAATAGAAATGTAGATCATATGAATATGAAAATTTCTCATATTGAACAGAACATGGACAGCCGCTGGGAACTTTTCAAACATGACAAGCTGAAATCTGACAACAAGTTGCATCAATTTATGGAATCCATAATGCTAGTTTGTGAAAAGGCGAGCACTATAATGAAAAGGCTAAAAGAGGTACATGCAGAAACTCAAGAGAAGACAACCAAAATACTCATACATGCTTATGACATTAGAGAAGAACAGCAAGGTTTGTCTCTCAAATCTGCAAAGCTAATTGATGCCTCTACCAAGATTGAAGAAAGAGTAACTCCGGTGTATAACAAACTAGATATGGTGGGTGATGAAGTGATAGAAATGATAAGAATTCTCAAAGCTCAATTTCCACCCAATCTAGAAGACTTAGGTGAAGGATGGTACCCACATCAGACAGAAGCCACTTCCTCTTATGTAGCATCCCAAAATTTTTCTAAATTTATAAGAATTTTTTAAATTTAAATATAATTATTTAAGTCATAAATAGACTTAATGAGCTATTTAATAAATATATGCCTATTTAATAATTATTTAAAGGTCCAGATATTACATCTCAGCCTAACTTACACCCCATGAAATTCATGAACTCTCCTTGTCATGCATGCAACCAACTAGATTAATAACCACTGTTGGTTCGATCATAGAATGAAAGTTTTCAGGCCAGTTTGGGTTCCAAAGAATTTATTGCATACCTTCAGCTCTGACTCTGAACCCAGATGTGTTTGGGTTCTAAAAACCTTTGCCTAATATCTTCTATGCAGGATTGCCTAGCAGCCCATCACAACCACTGGTACTTGGATAGTGGCTGCTCACGACATATGATGGGAGACAAAAAGAAATTTAGCCATTTAATCAAGAAGGAAGGAGGCCAAGTCAAGTTTGGAGGTAAGGATAAAGGCAAGGTAATTGTCACAGGCATCGTGGGTAAGAATCCCTCTAAATCAATTGAAAATGTGATGCTCGTTGAAGGCCTTGAACACAATCTGCTGAGTATAAGCCAGCTGTGTGACAAGGGTCACAAGGTGATGTTTGATGCCCATCAATGTCGAATCCTTGAAAAAGATTCTAAATCTGTGCTTTTTACAGGACACAGAGCCAATAATGTTTATATGATAGACCTTGATGCCACTAGCTTTGAGGGAATGTGCCTCACGACCAGCCAACTCAGTAATGCAGGCCTGTGGCACCGTCGATTGGGACACGTCAGCTATGGCACATTGCACAAACTGTCCAAGCATGAAATGGTGAAGGGATTACCTAAATTGGCTTATCCAAAAGTTGATCTGATCTGTGTAGCTTGCTCCCGAGGTAAGCAAACCAGAAAAACCTTCAAATCAAGAAGTGAGCCCCTATCTCTTACTCCATTTGAATTCCTGCATATGGACTTGTTCGGTCCATCGAGAACAGCTAATCTTAATGGGAAAAGGTATGGATATGTGATTGTTGATGATTACATTCGCTTCACATGGATGTTCTTTCTCACTAACAAGAATGATGCATTTACTATATTTTAGAAATTCTTTAGGAAAGTGAAGAAAGAAGGTAAATTCAAAATCTCCACCATCTAGTCTGACAATGGAGGAGAATTCAAAAATTCATCCTTTTCTTCTTAAAAAAAGATGTTCTGAGGTGACATAATGAAATGGTAGGACCTCTGACCTAGGAATCTTCCTCTAGACCTCAAAAAGCATGTTTTGGGAGGTTTACGTCTGCATTCTTTATTCTCTGGTTGAGCTTCAAAACTTGTGCAGGTTTAACAGATAGGGCTTGAAGAGCTACCAGTGCATCGACGCCCTGACAGGGTTGCGTTGACTCACCTTCATGTTCTTTTAGAACTACTGGTGGGCTAGACTTCATGGCGTCGATGTGATATCCCTGATGCATCGACGTATCCTTCTTCTACGAGCCACTTGTTACTGTAGTGAGCTATTTTTCAGCCCAAACTACCTATTTGTCACCCTTATATATCTATTTGTCACCTGTAACGCCTATTTGTCAGCCTTGTAAGGTATTTGTCAGCCCTGTGACCCATGTGACACTCTTTATCATTTTTCTCAGCTTGGCTTGATTGTGTTGATGCTATGAGATGGTGGGGTCGACGGTGCTGATGAAGACTAATTGAAGACTTGCTGGAGATGCTCTAGAGTCGATGCATCAGGGCATATGGCATCGACGCAGCTAACAGTCGCTTGGTCTTTTCTTCCTTCTGTGAGTAGTGGGGTCGACGCAGCGACACCAAGAGGTCGACGCAGCCTTTTGCTTTAATTCTTCTTTCTCCATCTTCAACGAGACTACAATCGACTCCAAAGCCTTATCGAGTCGACTCTCCTTCTACGTTTTCCTTATTTTTAGTCTGGCCACCTATTTTTCACCTTTTTCAAGCTATTTGTCACCTCTATCAAGCTATTTGTTACCCATGAGGATCTATTTGTCACCCTTACTCAATTATTTTGTCTGCCTTGATTTTTCATTTGTTTGAGCAAGAGGGTAAACTCCACTTAGCTTTCTCTTCTCAATTTCATTCTTTTTGGATCACTTGTCTTGATTTTTGTGAAACCAACAATATTTAGTTTTTTATCACCTACCTTGATTTATGTGCATCTAGTTACCTCAATTTCTGTGCAGCCAACAATGCCTTGGCTTGTAGGAGCATATTTCATAGACAGAATTCTATCTATCTGAAATTTGTGACTAAGAATATAAGACGGCCATATTCCATCCCAAATCCTTCTGTAAGCCGTCGCAAAACGTGTTTTCAACGAAATTTGCGACAGATTTGCGACGGAACGATGCCGTCACAAATGCCACCTTTTCTTGTAGTGGAATAGGGTTAAGAAGAGGCGGTGAGGGCGTGAACCAACACCAAAAAAATGGCACGCCGATTCATTGCCCCCCATGCCGTTTTATGGCTTCACGTCTCCATACCATTTTACGGCTTCTTGCCTCCATGCCGATTTTCCACCCCACCATGACCAGATTAAGGCCTCCTAGTCACACCATTTTAGCATGAAGATAGTGCCGCATTGGGTTCCTCAGGGCCACGCCGTCTCGGCTCTCTGACCATGCCGTTTCACTAGCAAGGGCCACGCCATTTTAGTGTCACCATGGTCACATCGAACCAATGGTCTGTGCTAGTCAAAGTGGAAATAACAATCAGCAAAGGTGCATCCGTCGGTCCCACGTCGCTCATCCCTTAGTTTTGACACCTGCGACTGGGGGGCATTTGTTGACACCCAAAATATAGCCAGATGGTAATTATTCCTGGACAATGAGATGATGCGGCCTGCCAATGCACAACATCCGAAGAGAATTAACAAAGAAGGTTCACTCGAACTGCCAAAGCCCTAAGATACCCTATGGAAGACCAGGGATCCCACAACTTATCCCTCCAAGCTCGGTAATGCCAAATGGAAAGCCGAGATCAAGAAGCCGGTATCGACTCGGTCGTATCAAACAAATCCCATCCATGAGGACGAAAGTACCCTTGGTGGCCCACCACCTGAAGAAAACACCTTTCAGGGAGAAGAGATGCCTCTGATCCCACAGTACGGGTTTCCGAAAACCATATCAGCAGGAAATTTGAGTGACCGAGTTAAAGCATGGTTTGTGCCAGAAGTCGTTGGTCAGAAGTTTGATGGCCTCCATAATACTCCTCATGATGATTCAGTGAGGTCGGGGTAGTATTGGGTCCGAAACAGCCTTTGGAGTCTGTCTGGAGCCCATAAACAGACCCACCCCGAAGAGACCACAAGATAAAGTACTAAAATGGCATGACTTGTACTAATATGACACCGCATGAACCGGCGTGCAAAACGTGTTGAATAGGCAAAAGGAGAATGGCGTGAGAAGTGGAAGGCCATCGGTAAAATGGCACGTGATTGTCTAGGCCAGATCATGAGCGAACGCCCAGTTCGCTATAAAAAATGCCCAATTTGACCGAACTAACCCTAATGAGAATTGAGGAGTAAAAAGAGGCAAGAGAATCCCACAAGGAGAGTCCAAGGAGAGGAGAGAGTGCTTCCGAAGAATCATCCGTCCCCCAGAGAGCTCGAGAGGGGAGTGGTTGGAGAAATTCTAATACTCTATTTTTGTGTGTTATAGGTAGGCTTTAGTTCTGTAGGTTTTAGGGCCTTCTCTGCTTTTTTTCTGACGGCTTCTCAAAGTATGAATGTAAAAGGGGTGATGATATGAGCCCCTAGGGACATGCCCTTCGCCGTCTTAGCACGAATGCCCCATCCCACTTTTCAATTTGTATCTTATCTATAAAGATGCGGCCGTGTATGCCTATAAAAACTCTTCAAAGTGATGGGAAATTGATCCTTAGCCACGGATGTAATGATGGCCGTAAATGCCTCCTTATGCAGAGAATCAGATCTGAATGTTTACCTTCTTCCCGCATTTATTTATGCTATCGTGTTCCTCTTTGCTCTTTAATAGTTCCCCTTGTATTTGGTTACACTTTGTCACCGTGCCTACAATTTTGTCCTTAGTTACTCCGTGTGCTTTTGTTGTAGTTACATCTTGCGCTGCGGAGCCTGCCCTTGTCCGTCTTCAAGGGCTACATCAATCTCACACATTCCCCCTCCCCGGGGTATCTTTCATGGATTTATTACACCTGAGTTACCCTATGTTTGTAATGCCCGTTCCCCTTTTCATGGTGGATTTGTGCTTCGCATTAGTTTCCGGAGTGGGATTTGCCTTGGCTCCCTTCACTCACAGTCATGAGTCGTACGGGTTATGGCCAATTCTCACAGCCAGGATGCTTCTTCTTTGATTGAATCTCACGATGATGGTGGTTGTTTCAGGTTTGGAATTGAATCAGTCGTATGCCCCTTCACCTATCATCATTGGTTGTAAGGGTTGTGACTTATCCTTACGCCCAATAGGTGTTTCTTCCCCATCCAGTTGCACTCTATCCTGCCAGGAACTCAAGACCCTACTGCACATGCATCCCCCTCAAGTACTCGAGCAATTGTCTAAGAGGGCTTCGTCCCTACGCGCTCCCTTACCGAGAGCCTAGTGGCTCATTCATCATAGCCCACGCTTCCCCACAATAAACCCAGGCAGTTGGAGTTCAATCTTCTATATTGTCTGTTTGTTGTTAATCTCCTGATAAGAAAAAGTTCACACATATGTTACCGCAAGGTTGGTCCATGGGTCCTCAGTTTTCTCAGTCCCCGAGATGGGAAGGGTATGTGTTCGTTAACATGACTCACAGCCCTCCTTTACGCTCAGGACAACATTAAAGCTTTTCTTGATTGTTTAGATCATTTACCGACATGAGTATGAATTCATTGGCCGGGGAGGGGGAACATTCCCTATTAGACAAACCCATCAATTCGTTTTCTTCTAAATCACTCGCAGACCTAGGGGCCCGTTCTCTCATAATGCAGAGCCCGGTGAGTCCCTAAGAGTAAATACAAATGGACCAACCCATCTGACATAAATTAAGTCCATATTCCTCAATAGAGATTCTGGCAACCCTTGGGTCCGCAGAACACCTCGTAGGCTAGCCCTCGGGGTCTCCATCCCATTCGGGTCATCCGGTCACCGTACTTGGCCTCCCGATAGCTTAGGAGTTTAACCTGGGTGCTCCTGTGGGTGGACCCCTATTTTCTGCCCCTTGACCTTTCTAGGGGAGGGAAGATGCTGTCAAAATTGTGGTGATAGCCCATGGGTTATCAGAACCCCTCGTAGGTCAGCCCTCGAGGTCTCCATCCCATTCGAGTCATCCGGTCACCATACTCGACCTCCTGGCAGTTAGGAGCTTGCCCCGGGCATTCCCATGGGTGACCCTCCATTTTTCCCCTGTGACTCTCCGGGGTAAGAGATGCTGTCGAAATTCATCCGTGACTTTCCGATATATGTGATTATTCGAAACCCATTAGGCCCAAGCCCAACTCTAGAAATGTCCTTAGGATAATTTCACAATTTAATTGGATAAGTAGAGGATAAATATAGGAGGAGTTTGACCAAAATTCAAACTTCTGGCGCCCTTCAAGGTCGCGGTCTATCGAGCGACCGCAACCTAAGGATGGCTGTCCAGTAGTGACCACTACCATCTTCCGTGTTCACAATGGTGAGGGACGTGGAAAACTTGGATCTTTCACATCCTAATCGCTTTGGATCGAAGCTATCTGACATGGGAAGCTATCTAGGACTCTTATGGGATCGGATTGACTCCATCTAGGACTCCTAATTCAATCTAATCCCTCACCCCTAAGCCAAGTTCTATAAATAGGATCCAGGTTTGACCTGCGTAAACCCTAGTTTTGGCTCACGTAGTTCGAAGGTGAGACGTCGTCATCTCAGGCTGGATCTTTAAAACTTTTTGTTCCTTTTAGTTTTGTCTAACTACCCTCTAAACTCCATGTCAAGAGATCGAGACCCTAAGAAGTTAGAAGCCTCGAAAATCATTGGTTCTCTACAGATCACACAGGGACAAGTGAGATTCCCCGAGGAAGATCAGAGGTTTAGGAACCCTAATCAAGGTAATTTCGGGTTTAGTCTTAAGAACTATTTGTTCCCTATTATGTCTTCTCACTACCCTCTAAATCTAGCGAATTTAGGTCAAGGGGTTAAAGAGATAGAAGGTCATGAAGTTGTCGGTTCTACACAGGACACGTAGGATCCAGCACCCTCTTCCAATCAGAAATTAAAGTCTAGAGCCCATTCTAGAGGTAGGTTATCTCATGACTGGCACAAACAACGTGTTAGGATTAAAAGTTCTCTATTTTCATGAAATTTCATGCTTTCTACATGTCATATTTCATGTTTTATTTTGACTGTACAATCAACGTATTTCTGCATGCATGAACCATGCCCCTTTAATGGAAAAGTTAATAACTTTGGCTTAATCCGTGCAAACCCATACATCTTCATGAGTTACTTTTGTTCTATCATGCTTTATCTATCTGTTCAGCATGTTTCCCTATTTCACCTAAGTGGTGGAATACGGTAGATAGTAACTGGCAGCTTAGTCCAATCTGCTATCAAACAGGCCCTGGGAGATATGAGTCTAAAATTTGTTAATCTTGAGAGAAAGAAATACGTGTGAGTTGAATGTCGTTAAATTTGAACCTAAGCCTGCCTTTCACACACCATTTAGACCTGAGTATCATTTTATGTTAGGTTCTCCCTGATCAACTAAAAAAAAACTTTTAAAACCTTCGCGGAAACAAATTACAAATAGTGAGACGAAATAAATGAGTTTCATGTAACTCACTTCTAACCTCACCTCTAAGCAACCAGGTGGCTGTAGAGTTAAACACTTGCTTTTATGGCTAGATCTAGGGCTGTAAGTAAGCCCAGTAAGAGTATATTCGTAAAGATATTTCAAATTGTGTTTTGTTGGGTGACCCCAAAATAAACAAAATTTTATGCATATTAAGGACATATCTTTTTCAGCGGAAGCAATCAAATATCTTACTCGCGGGGACATGAAGATGGTTACCAGAGTCGCCTTCATTTTTCCAAGCTCCAAAACCAAGGGCTCGGGTGACAACCCTCCGTCAGTAGAGACAACTAGAATGAAGATCCCTCAAAGCATGCACACTTGATCTTCCTTCTTCTCTCTCCTATTTGTCACTTTTATCTACTCTCCGTGAGAGCCACTGCTCTCTTTCCGTTGTCTATTTTTCCCTGCACTTCGTGATCCTCTGTTGCTATCTTTTTATCCCATTTTAATGCACACATGGGATAATCTTGACGGAAGGGATAAGAATGAGAGGGTGAGGAAGAGGAGAGGGTGTCGCGTGGCACCTGTGCGTGCACGCACGCGTACCTGCAGGCCCGCGGCTCCCTTGGGCTGGCGGCCCAATGGGCATGTGCCCATGTAAAAGCTCCCACTTGCCCATTAGCATTGACAGTGCACATCTTCACTTACTCAAAGTGGCTAATCTTAACAGTCATATAGGAAATGGAGCTTGCGACCGCCGCGAGATTCCTCGAATGACTGAAGAGTGGTCCGTTTAGCTGTCACCTAACTATTTTTTACATAATATTATTGTTAAAAAATTTACAAAAAAATATTAATGCAAATATATTAACAAGCATATCACCATCTAAATCTGAACTGTGTAAAAATATTATACTTATTTATAGACATATCGCTTCTATTTGTTAAAAAATTGTAAAAAAATTCGCACATAAATGATGTTTATATATTATTTGAGTTAACCCAATGATATATCTTTTAGGGCTGCTTTGCTAACTGGGCACGGTTAGCGCAAGCGATAACCGACCCCGGTTAACACAATATGTGTGAGAGGAGAGACGGGACCCACCGGAGATTTCTCTCTCCCCGGTTGCATCATATGCCCGACAACTCCGCAATCAAAACGGCCCTTAATGTATTTCTAGAAATAATTTTTTTATAAATTTATCTCTAACAATAATTTTCACGTAAAAATCTCAATTAATTATTACATATCTCGGGCACGTCAATACGTAAGTGTGCAACTGTTACTGCTCATCCTAGATATCATGAATTAGACGGTTGTTTGGGTTCAATGACAAGTTGGCTACCCGAGCTGGATCCAAGTCAGTTTGGTCCCTTCCAAAAACTTCCAGTACTTCTACAATAGTGATGACTTCCGCGAAAAGGCTGTGTCTACGTGGCTTTCCTCTACCAGGGAGGGTCCCCCTCAGGCACAGTATCACCCGACCGCTCCTTCACTTCAGCACTCTCCGGGAAACATAATCTCATGCATCTTTCTTTCGAGTATTTACTATACATAATACTCGATTTTTATTTTTTACGTGAATAGTGATGTAGTGACATCAGTCTAAGATGGGATAATTAAGTGTGATCTTACCGATGTTGCTTCTATTACTGACTGCGGCCATACACAATTTGTTTGTCTCTAATTTTTGCCTATTATCTTAACAGGGAATCATGAGTACGTGGCCCACACCAATATTTTTTTTTAAAAAAAAAAGGGGGGGGGGGGGGACCTGCACTAAGATCACTTTTATTGAATGAATGAGCAGAGAATAGTTGGCAATGGTTGGAGGGAAACAAGGCCTCGGCAATATCTAGGA
>JANBPO010008161.1:0-19042 GCA_024336825.1 Amorphophallus titanum | reverse complement strand
ACTAATCTTACTGCTCATAATAGTAGATCGTTGTGCATAACATTGGTGCTAACCGTTGATTTACTGTGGCATGCATCCGTGGGTACCATTCACTTGGTTGTAGAGAAGCCAGATATGTAGCACCAATTGATATGCTGCCTGCCCAAGATGCTCTTTAACCCTTTGATCAATCAGACCTTGGGGTTTGTTGCGCTTCAACTGCTGTCAATATGCGTGGACGTTTGCCTTGTGTTTATACCCTGCATGATGCTGTTTCCGGAGATTGCAACAGGTGATATGAAGGAAATCCCTGGACAATGTGCGGCAAGTGAGAGACAGATGGAGGGGCGACGAAGCGGCCTCCTTGCATGGGGACGTGCAACAGGCCGACAGCGGGGGGAGCCATGGGTGCAACGACAGAGCTCCAGGGAAGGCCGACGACGCGTGCCGCGACCGGTTGTCACAGACGCGGGAGAACCGGCGGGGCGGGGTTGGCCAGGGGTTTCGGTGCTGCTGTGATTCACGGAAGAGAAAGCAAAACAGGGAGGGGAGAAAATAGTGATTAGGGTGGGGTAGCACGGTGGAGAAGAAAGTACACGCGAAGAAAGAATACGAGAGATTAAGGGGTTTGGCCTCCGTCCGAGAGAGATTGGCATCACGTCAGCGAAGAACATTCAACGTCTCCCACTAACAAATTATTATGTCGGGTCAAAAATATGTCGATATTCTATCGGACTCGATTCTGCTCTTATATTATCTCCCAATCTTATTAGCATGTTGGTAATGTCTGATGATCATCTATCGCGTAGTTAAAAAAATTTGAAAAAATAAAAAGATTGAATGCCCTTGTTAGCCCAAAATAACGAGTCAATTACCACTTTTGGCCCATTCTTTGTTATCTTTTTTGATTTTCTTCACCCTTCCCGTCGTTGTCGATCAAACTGTATGAAGTATGAACATGTAAGTTAGATTTAGACTGACCTCAAAAAAATTGAAAAGAAAAAATTGTGCGATGCTGCTGCACCGCACACGATGCAACAGGTAAAACTCAAAGGAAAAGGGGGCCACAGGCATGGCTCCACCCCACCCATCTAGTTCGTAGGTAATAGAAAACCATCAGCTTACAGAGGGTGCCACGCTGTTATCCTAGGGCTACTGGAGGCATACCATATACCATTGGAAAGAAGATCAAGTCATATTTGCAACAGAGGTGGTCTCGCCATCTTTCAACATCGGAGCTGTCCGGGAGAGCCATTCTCCCCTGATTGCGTAAATCTGGCCAGACTAGCAACCTGAGGCAAGTTCCAGGAGCCACCACGGCCACACCCCTTGGGTTCTGGAGGCGCCACTTGGCCGAGAGCTTCTTCCACCTGTCGAACGTCATCATCAAAAAGTGACACCCTGATCGATATCCGGAGGAGTGATTTCCAAATTTTCTCCCCCAGGTGCTTTGCTCTGTCCACTCTTGAACTGAGCCAACACCTGCTCACTCATCTGGCTGCTCTGGTCTGCTCCGACCTCCGCTGACATTCCCGCATGTGCTGTCGCAAAGGGGACTTGAAGATGGTTCCAATGACTCTGTCCCTGCTCGATTCCATGTTCAGGAACGCTTGGGGCAGCCACTTCTTCTTGCAGCTGAGGTACTCTTGTAGACTGAACCAGAAACCCAGGGCCCTGCTTGCGGCCAGCCCCCGACCGGATCCGACAACCAGAGAATTCTGAAAAAATTAGGCGTTATCCTGACCCAGTTAGGAAGACGCTCCCACTAGTTTCATCTCTGGCAAAATTCCTGAGTGGTTGCAACATTGACAACACCACCTGTCTATCCTCTATTCCATAGAACAGACAGAACCGATGAGCTTCATCCCCTTGGTTTCTAATTCTATTCTCCCCTCCCCGCCTGGCCGGCTGACCGCCCCTCCCTGCATGGAGGTAGTGTCTGAGTGTAAAACTAAGTGCCCCACCCTGCGATCACCCTCCTACGTGATGTGTAGTGGTGTAACATTGTAAATTTCAGGTCAAAGCGACACCAACGCGGCATGCGGGTGCGTACCCACGCCTCCCCACTTGCCCTCATCTTCGATCGAGATCAGTGTCTTCACACCGATCAGGTGAGTGTCTGGTTGCCCTCAGATTGTAAGTTTGGTTCCAGGACCTAAAGGTGTTGTGATTCCTAGGTTCGATGGTAGAGGAGCAGGCGCAACTGATAAGGTTTTTGCAAAGGCAGTAGATATAAAAAATGAGAAGTACCAATATCAAATAATACAAATACAGGATGTGAATAAATATGAACTGTACCTTCCATCAGCCCATCATCCTTGGGCACTTCATCATCATCCAGAACTGCATTAAGACGCGCTTGCTGCTTGCGTCCACCATTAGAGGGTTGCTCCTTCATAAGAAGGCAATCGGGCCTACGATGCTCTAGGCTTCCACAACACAGATAGGCAATGAGGTGTTTCCAGCATTCCTCGACTGAGTGATTAAATTTCTCACAGAACGTGCAAGCCGTTGTGACTTGTGTTTCCTCCTCCTTTATCTTTTTATTCTTGTGATTATTTCTCCCATTCCCACTGTGGGACCTCTTCTTGCTATCACGGGAGTTGTAAGTGCTTGTGATGCTGAACTTTTCTTCTTTGCTCCCTCACTTGTCAAACCGACAGCTTGATCCCTCACTCTTGCCTTTATACTTCTCAACTTTCTCCAGGGCCCTTTCACACAAATGAGGCCATTGGACCATCTCCGCATAAGTCCAGATATTCTGCGGTCCAAGTTGTTGAATAAAGCCAGGTCTTAAACTGTCCATAAAACGATTGGCCTTTAAGATATTAGTGCTAACCAGACGAGGGGCATACGGTACTAGACGAGAAAATTGGAGTTCATACTCCGCCACAGAGATCATGCCTTGATGAAGAGAGGCAAATTCTGCGGCCTTCCTCTCCTTAACATGTTCGAAGAAATATTTTTCTTAGAAGAGTGTGAGAAAACCTTCCCAAGTATGAGGTGCGTTTGGAGGTGGTGCAGGAATAGTCTTCCACCACGTACGCGCATCTTTATTTAATTGGAAAGTGGCGAGACGGACCTTTTCCTGATCGGTGCATTGCATAACATCAAATATTCTATTCATTTCATCAATCCAATTTTCTACTTCATCGGGGTCGGAGGATCCCAAAAATCTTGGAGGGTATTAAAGTGTTCTATTAATTATTGTTCTATTTGCTTATTGCTCCCTTTAGTCTTTCGATGCATTGTTGTTAATTTTGGCAAAAATTCGATAGCATCTCCCCCTGACCCGGACGTAAGGGAGAGGCGGAGAACGCACCCACATGAAGTGGCGGAACCCAACAATAGGGGGGGTGGACATCCGTAGACGACAACGCCTCTAATGAAACCTCAGAAAATATGGAGGGGATGATGAGAGAGAAAGGCAACTCTCGGACAGGCTTTGGGTGACTAGGGCAAGGGGGTGAGAAGGTGTATCGGCCAAGGAGCACAAGGGCATACCGGGAACGAATGACCAATGGTATGCCGGCGAAGAAGGCCAAAGGGTTGAGGGTGTACCACTGGGGAGAGGGCTAGAGGTGTACCGCTGAAGGACAAGGCTGAGTGTGCTACTGGGAAAAGGGCTGAGGGCGTATCGCTGAGGGTAAGGTTGGGTGTGCCGCTGGAGGGTTGTTCAGGGGTGTACCACTAGAGAAGATGGACGGAGGGCCATAATGTGGTGGAGCCAAAGGGGGGAGGTGTTTCTGGACATCCTGTGGACATCAAAAAATGACGGTGACGATCATACGGCACTCGCGTCTACACCTTCAAGCGCAAGTCGAAGCCGAGAGGGCCGAACAAACCCATATCTCGCCCAATCAGGATGAGAGCTCACTTGGTGGTCCACTACCCATCAAGAAAGCCCCCTTGGGTGGAAGATACGACCACAATTCTCCAAACGGTCATGCCGAGGGCTGAATCAAAGAAAAGCTGGGGACTCCGGCATAGTCTCGGCATGCGCCAGAAGGCACGCAAAGTGGTGGACCGAGGTCCAGAGGATGCGAATGAGACACTACGGACGCCATGCATTGCAACTAAAGCATTCTGGGAGTGCCGACACTTATATAAATGGCCGTGACTTCGAAAAGAATTCATTCGGTGCTTAAAACGACGTGGAAAGGCCTTAAAATGGATGCCTTGAAATGGCGCCACCCCCTTGCTTGGTTAACACGGCACCACCCACTTGATCCTACTGAAACCCCCCGACTGGGCACTTATCCCTTATAACTAAAAGTGAATTCCACGCTAACGTTTGAGAGTGGGAATTGTCCATCGGGGGATAAGGGGAGAGCGAGAGTCTTACAACGGTAAGAGTTCACACCGTGGACGTAACGCCCTTGCCTAACAGCCCCTAAAGATTCTCACTACTCTAGAGAGAGAGTCTGCAACTATTTAATCCTAGGGATCCTCTCCGAAAAAGTAAGCTCTAATTGTAGCTTTCTTAATTGGTGAAGAGCAGTCTCGTATCTTACACCTCCTTTGTCTCCCTTTCCACCTTGCTCTTACCCATATTGACTTAAGTATTAGAGGATTTTTCTTGGGATTGCAATCTCAGGCCCCTTGATCGCTTATCTTATCTTTTGTAGCAATCTTTCTTGAGGTGACTCTGAATAATTGATCTGGGAGCTGCTCTGTCCCAGAGTATGCAATTCGGTTAGAGATCTCACATGTTCATCTAGTGTCGTTTGTGAAAAATTGAACAAGAAGCCAGCATGATGCATAAGAGTAACAACATGAGGTTGATTGGCGATAGGGAGGAGGTGTCGGTGGCCGTAAACCAAGAGTATGTGCCGTCCCACTCGTTAATTAGTCCCGCTGATCCGAATGCTCAAACCAATGCTCCTCCCCCACTGCCACCCCAAGGGTGACAACCTGTCATGGTGGATCCTGGGGCCTTCTGTTCTCTCAACGTCAAACTGGATACCCTTAGAAATTTTTTGTCTCACAATCTCTCTCCTCTCAAAATCTCTCTTCATACGAAAGCCGGAGCCACAACGTGCCATTTGGAAATAGTTTCTCCCTTATAAGAGATTCCAATATTGATTGGATTCCGGGGCAAAAGTCTTTCCAAATGCGCCCCTCTTGGTCTTGGTTCAAATTGAAATAAAATTTTAATTGACATTAACTTGAGAAAGTGAAACTTGGCTCTGAAGTGACCAATTTTCGGGTTGCTTGGGTTGCTTGTGAGGAGCTCATTCGCATTGGAAGTGAATTCACGAAGGTTAGCTGCACGTAAGTCGACTTAACTCGTGATTTTCACGTTCGCATTAATTGCTCAGTATCTGTTGAAGATACTCACGTATTATCTAGGCATATCACCTAATGTATTTTACTACGTATTCGAAAGTTTGTTGTCTCTTCAAACAAAAAGTATGAAATTTATATATTTTTTGTCTTCTCAAAATTTAAAATTCCCTACTTTATCTCACGTCGCATTTAAAGGTATGTATGGCAAAAATATTTTTAATTAACCTGTACGCCATACATCTGGGGAAAGACAAAGACATATGAACATGCAAGAGGGAATGAAATTGACAAATGTAACTCAGCAATAGGAGATTTACCCTACTTACTACTTGGACAAGAACGGGACAAGCAAGACAAATACTCAACGATCTACATTAAGAAGTTCGAGGTCCAAAGGTCCATACAAATCTCTATGAGCTAAAAGTTGAGATCCGACCATTGGAAGATATTGTATCTAATGGACACAAAGATCTTATCCTATAAATATCTAAGGATTGCAACAACACAGCTAACACTTCAAGTAACAAACGATCAAGCATTCAAGTGCTCTCCTATAATTAAAGGGATCTCAACGCCCTACTTCCCGCGCACTCACGACCAGGAGAACTTCACCACTTTCAAAGCTCATTCTTGAAGTTTTTCATCTTAGGAAGCATTAAAGAGGAGGATATTATCTTGTAACGATATTCTACTTTTCTCCTCTTCTTTCATTCATTATAATTATTTGTATTTACTCTTTGTTGTTCTATCCGAAGGACAGTTGGTAAGAGCATTTGTTATTCTATATAACCGACATTGTGTGTGATTGGTTGGTCCATTGATACCATGAAAATCAACTGGGTGAGTAACCCCTGGAAGGCTAGCTGGTGTGAAACTATTAGAAAAACTAAGTCACTGCGAGTGATTGGTTGGTTGGATGAGACTCAATCAAAATCAGTTGAGTTGGTAGGTCTTGGAAAATCACTAGGATCTGTTGACTCTTGCAAGATCAGATGGGGAGTTGACCTTAGAAAATAGCTATTATAACCTTTGACGAAAGGTTAATGGAATATCTCGAGCGAGGGATTCGACCCAAGCTTGCCATAGTACTACGTTCTCTTTTGATCATTGCGTACGAGTTTGATTTTAAGATTGTTCGCGCGTGTGTAGTAACAACATACATTTTCGCGTTACCAGCTGTGCCCCTAGAGTAGTCAGTACCGTCACCTGCGGGGCCATGGGAGACCCCTGGGGAGGCAAAATCAGTGGCGGGGCTGGTGCTGCGTGCAATGCCTGTTGTAGAGGCATGCCCCCAGTGTAGCTAGGGATTGGTGGAAATGCTGCTACCTGCGGAGTCACTTCCGAGGATTGCCCGCTGCCCCCGGGCGCTTTGAGTAGAACCTCGGTCTGTCGAGATGTTGTGGGTTGGGCATTCCTTTCACCCAGTTGTTTGCAGGGTCATTGGTTGGGAGATTGGGTGTGCCCCCTGTTTCTTCGACCGGGGCATCCTCAGATGACGTGGAGGGCCTGCTATTGGTGCCTCCTACGGTAATTACATTGGCAGTGAGAACCGTGGAGAGTTCTTCCTGGGCGGTCTCTTCAGTGCCTATCTGGGCCATCTCGCCTACCACCCTTCCTCTTCTGGTGAGAGGACCGGGCCTGGTGGCGAGTCTGGCCACCTCTTTGGGGTCGGTGGGTGAGGCCTCATACTGACCAAAGATTCCTGCCGTGTTGCAGGTGAAAACTCTTCGGCTCCTATTTCTTCTTGCCATCCTCCTTGATGGCCTACTCGGGAACACCAGCATATCAAAGATTGACTGCCGGGGCTCTACTCCCTCCCGTAAAGGGGACTGGCGTAGCTCGTCCGATTGGTTCCTCAACTCTACGCTGGGCACCAGACGGGTCTATTCTTCTTCCTTGAAGGCAGAGGTCACTACCCCTAGTAGTCTTTGACGACCCAACGGAGTACTCCCCAGGCCTCAGAGGTAGTTTCTCATGGCTTGCTCAATCCCTTCCCACTCTTGGTCAGGGAGAGCAGTCGGTGGTCGTGTGCTGACGGCAGCGGGGATATAGGTTGTAGGCTCCGGGCAAGCAGCATGGTGTCGGCGCCTGTGGTGCTGGCGATGAGAATTTTCTGGGGGCTCCTCTGCAGAGACTGAAAGAAGAAACCCGCATAAAGGCCTTATCCCACAAGGTGAAAAGGTGTTAAGTGGCACCACTGGCCAAAGAATCTAACTTGTGGACTGGCTTGGCTCGGCCTGAGTGACTGCGAATGCAGCCGCGAACTTCTCAACCTCTGCCTTCCTCTGCTCCAATTCCTACCTGCTGACTACCTCGGCGGAGACTATCACAGGCTTCACGTGTAATCCCGAACGCGTCTCCTCTGCACCGTCTCAAAGGAAGAAAAGCGTGTGTTGTGCATGCATAGGGACCTCACCCTGGGAGGTGACTAAATTTTCAAGAATATCTATAGCCCAAGAACCTTACCTGTGGGATCGCTTGGTTCAGTCCAAGCCGCGGCAAATTGTGAGAAAGAGGGGATGGAAGGAGGAGGGGAAGCAGAAGTGGTCCGAACAGCCTCCACCCTCCTCTGCTCAACCTCCTTCCGCCTGGCTATTTTGGCAGCCGCCAACGCCTTCTCTCCTCGAAGGACAGGATCGGAGGTGGCTGGGGAATAGTCTCTGCAGCCTTGGCGGCCTCCGTCTTCCAACGCTTAGCCTCCTGCCGCCCTGCAGCCTTTGCCTCATCCAGGGACTTCTTCACGGGTGATCTTGCCCGGGACCTCTTTGCGGACGGAGGCAAGGGAGTTGTGGTCGGGACCAGTGGCACCACCTCAAAATGCACCGGCTTCTCTGCCTGTCAGAGAAGGTTGTGATAAGTTGCCACCTGCGTGCTATCCGGATGATCTGTGAAGTGGATGGACAGGAAAAGTGAAAAAATTGATTAACATCCGGCACCCTGAAAGTGGCAGCCATGAACGCAAAGGAAGAGAAATAGTAAATACTGGGCCAGTATAGAGCCACAGTGATATCGACGCTGGTATAGAGCCACAGTGATATCGGCCAATAACTAAGGGATGACTCTTTGTCACGTCGGGCGGCCTCTCGGACCAGCTAGCACACATCCCCGATCGTCTAGCAGCGATCGGCAAGGATGGCTAAGTCCGCGTGTTTCTTGGTAGACAGATGGCAGAATAAGTTGAAATGATCCATCCCCCATCCTTCAGCATAATGGTATGTGACGTGCAGATGCTGGCCCAGGATGGCCGCCGGACGAGCTTCAATTGTCAGCCCATGCACCCGCAGAAGGACATAGAACCAGGTGGTGTCTTTATAGTTCTGCGGCTTCTACTCTTCCCTCCTCACGAATGTGCGGCAGGGGCAGATCAGGTCCTTCTCAGCCCACCAGCTGGTTGCGGGGGTGCCTTCCTCTTCTGCCGGTAGCAGATAATTAACCAGCTGCAGGCGGTCAGCTCCGATGCGATAGAGGTCCCGCAGGGTCTTCTTAAAGTCATCCTTCGCCACCGGAGGTAGCTTGGCATGTGGCGCCGATTTGCCCTCCCGGGCCGCCTTGCAGGTGACCATGTAGTCGGCCACATCTTTGCTCTTGTCGCGCCACAAGCATAGGAGGTGCTCCAGATCAATGTCTAGGACGGGCACTGGTTGCCGGTTCAGGAACCTTCTCTCCGCCCCATCCCAGCAGTCGGTCTTGTGTGACCGATAAAAGGCCGTGTGGGCATTCCACCATTTTACATATTCGGGTGTCACCCGAGGGATGTGACTAGGGGCTAGCACTCTGAACGTGGCGGCGTCTGCTCGGTGGAAGAAGTCCCACCAGACTCTGGCATTCTCTGAGAACGAGCCTCCCCTAAGAGTCCACGTCACCAGGCCGAACTGGGCACTGTACACGGGAATGTGCTAGTCGTAGCCGAAATTTTGACCAAAGCAGAAGGGGTAATATGGCTCCAGTAGCAACGTCTCCCCCTTTCTGAATGCCAACATACTGGGACGGATGGACAATGCCCAGTCCCTTAGCTCAAGTTCCAGTAGCGGACGAACCACATTTGCTTGGCTAATTGGGTGGACGTACTTCTCCACCTGGTCATCCTTGCACTCCCTTCTGCTGTTCACCAGGGGGCTGGAGTGCGCAGCCAATGCCCAAAAATGAATAGTCCCGGCAGCATCTTGAGGAACTGTTGTCAATCGGCCCCAGATATCATATATCCACAAAGAAGTAGGGGCCAGCTCAGCACTGGCAAGTTCAAGCATCCGAGGCAGAGCCCTTAGTCCTGGATAGCACGCAGGGCGAACTCCGAAAAGAGAGAACAAACCCACTCATTGAAGAAATGCAACGGGCATACGTACCGAGCCTGCCGCGGGAACTGCTACATTAGTCAATTACAGAGTCTACTTCGACTGTGAACTTTTAACAAATCAGTCTATGAACTTAACCCGAAGAGATTCCTCATCTTCTTCTATTCTGAGGACCATCTCCCTCCCCCCAGTACTCACACCTTAAAGCTTCTTGTTCTGCTCCATCTTCTTAGAAGCTGGCAATGTGGTAAAAGGCTGGTTCTGAACGTGGTTTGCTGCCTCGAGGATTTCCGAGGCGGTGGACGCAAACATTGCGAGACGTGGCCAGGGGCGGCGCTCGACATTCTGTCCATGGTGTACAGGAGTCGACAAGTCAAATCTCCATATCTCTACATTATGGAGAGATAAGCATGAGGCCATGCGAGAAATCTAAGAATATTGTCCTTGATTCATATGGTGGTGGTCCGTGTTCAATGTTATTGGAAAGATAATGACATAAGTTTTTTTAGAAAAAAAAATAGATAAAAAAACAACAACAAACGAGTACGCGAATCCCATGAAAATATAAAACACATAATTGAATTCTTGAATTTATATTTGTATTTATCGTAAAACATCACGTAAGTTTTCCAAAGTTGCGTTCCCATCTGGTTACGACAACCTAAGAGTGGTTGAAAAATAATGAGTAGCACAGAGTTTAGGAAATCCGCTCACGTAGGCATGCATAAGATTACGTACGGTAAGCTTAATTAGTAACTCTATCCCTATCCTTAATTATTCTTAAAATAAAACAAACAGATTATTAGTAATAGACGAAGATGTACCCGGAGGTGCTTCGGCTTATATATTACAACAAATACTGGATGAGCAAAATGCTTACAGGCACTTAGACAGCAAACCTGAAACATTAACAGCAAAAGCCCACAGGCCTTCTTATGGTACTGATGGTGATTATTTCTCTAAACCATCTGCAGAAGATATCTATGAGAAAGTATATGCTATAATGCACGAGGTTAATCCAAATGAGTATCCGGAATTATACGCCCCTTTTACCAGGGCGCCATTTCCCTAGGCCTAGATATATATGTCCTTCTCTTAAAGACCCCACCAACTAATATATATATATATATATATGCCACCAACCAATCATATATATCTATATACATCTAAAGACTTAAACACTCAACGCCTTGTATATCAACCAACTTGCACGGCGCTTAAAAGCCAAGCTAAATAGCGCCCCTTACTTGGGCGCTATTCACAGAAGGGCTCCCCTGTTCAGGGTGCCATTCACATTATCTTTTCAAAAAAACAATATAATAAGGGCCAGAAGATATAGCGCCCACATGCATGGGCGCTATTCACCTAAACAGAGACCTCCTACAAGGGTGCCATTTCACAAACCATGGCACCCTCAAGGGCGCCATTTCTCTGAGATCCACATGCCAGTCCAGTTGCTATTATGACAACCTTCCAGAAGTAAACACCAACAGATCCATTTCGTTGGTAATATACCCTCGACAACTGATTGAAGCACTAATTGCTCCTTTTTCCTTGGCAATGGACCCTTATGTTTTCATTCCCTTTAATTATATTCCCATCCAATGTGAGATAGAGAATGCCATTATTCTGCAGCTCTGTAGAAGAGAATCTCTGCTGCTGAAGCGTTGCAGAAGGGAACGTGAAGGCTGGTTTTCTTATTCTTTCCCCTACGTATCTCAGTATTCATGACAAGAGGTAGGTGTTCTCAAGATCTGGCCTAACTCAAAGTTAAAATAGGATAACATGCATGAGTACTAGCTTAATCTACTTCATCCACAATATTGTAATCTATTTCCACGTCTGTAAATTGGTCATCTCAGTTAGGGGTATATTAAAAGGCTTAGTAAGAAAGTTAGGCTACGCCTATTTGGAATACTAACTCTTGCGTGAGTAGATCTGTGATCTCACCTCCGCCAAGTACCCATCAAAAGCAGACTAATCATATTGCCTGACCTGTTGAAAATGGCACCCAAGGGGCTGCCACCATTTAAATGGTGCCCATCACCTAGGCACCATTTCTTGAAAGGCCACCTTGCAGACAGTCGTCATTTCAATGGCCGTATGGTTAATTGAGTACAGCTGAGGCATGTAGGTGGGTAGTATTTTGCTGCATATTTCTGTTTAATGCCGACATCCTGCGACTGGTGGGGAGTCTTTTAGTCCGATCTTAGCATCTCATGCAAAAATTTGTGGTCTGGACTTGAATTTCCTTTTTATCTCAGTGGATGTTTCCTGCTGATAATCATTTGGAGGATCCTGGCATTGTGGCTGTCTCTACTTGCGTAATGATCAATTTGTTGGCTGAGATCCTCATCAGATCAATCTCAAGCTCATCGATCTCAGATCAATCTCAAGCTCATCAGATGAATCCCTCTGCATCCATAAGGTATCTACTTCGGCAACTTAAAATCATTGCCTGTTGGCTATACATATACTGAGCCATGTTAACGACGGCCTTCACCCAAGTTTTATTCTCAGCACGTGGACTTTTAATGCAAACTTCTTATATGATGTGGCGGCCTTCTTAATAGATGGATCTGCAGGTTGCAGATTCTGTCACGAGCTGACTCCAAAATCCCGGACCATAATGTTTTTGAGGGTGTTTCAAAGCCGATCAGGCTTGAGGATTTTGTGCTGGCGGCCCATACAAGTTTGAGCTGATCTATCTTTGTGATGCTTGATACATCCAATGATAGTATTGCAGTAGGACATAAAAATAATCTGTCTACTTCTCGCATGAGCAACGAATAATAAGTTTCTATCTCTACTCCAAAACAGATGAATGAGAGTCAACATCTGTCAATGGATTGTATCTTAACTACGAATCTTCTGGGCTGCACCCGCAGTTGGGACAATGGTGTTGCGTACTCACTATTTGTGGACAATGCAGTAGGTAGAAGACATCAAGTTCCAACTAGATCGACTTGTGGGAAATGGGCCTGCAACAAGAATGGATGAGTTACCCCCGAAAGAATCCGGATGACCACCTCTTGGCGCTTTTGAAAATCAAAACCCCCGCCTTTGAGGGATCCCACAACCCAAGTCTCTATCTAGATTGGGAATTTTCGATAGGCCAATACTTTGATTGGTACCCCTTGGCCGAAGAGAGGCAAACCTCTGAAGCCTCCCCACAGGCGGCGGTGCCTTTGCCAGTGCATAACCATAACAGAGGCACCCCTCTGCAACAGCCATAGCCTGCGGCACTAGCCCCGCCATTGGCCTCCACCTTTTAAGGGTCCGCTGCCACGCCGCAAGCGACAATGCTGACAGCGCCACTCGCACAGCCAGCCCATTTCTACCCGAGCCTGGCCAACCCAGTGACCGTGAGCAGATTGATTCTTGAACAAATGATAGAAATAAAGTTGGTAGAGAGGGGTGACGGCGACCACGTCCCATTCGACGTGTACTGGGTACCTTACCTGGTGCATCACGCCGCCAAGCATCACCAAGCCACCTAAGCTTGAGAATTCAACGGGCAAGGGTCTCCCAGGGAGCACATTGCCTACTATGTGAATGCCATGGGTGACTTAGCCGTAGATGAATCTTACCTCCTGAAGTTCTTTGGGTCTACACTGACAGGGCTAGCCTTCGAATGGTATTCAGGCTTGCCTGCCAGGTCTATTATTGATTGGCCCGATATGCAGAAGAAATTCAAGGAAAGATTCTACATAGCTGAACACAAGGTCACTATGGCGGAACTTTATGCTACCAGGCAGAGAAATGATAAATCTGCACTAGACTATATCAAGAGGTGGAGGAACCTTAGCATGAGGTGCAAACGCCCACTACACTAGGAAGATGCGGTGCAGATTTGCAAGTAGAATCTGAAGGAAGAAGTCCTGGAAAGGATGATCAGCACCGAGGTCAAGTCATTTGACTCGTGGCAGAGATCGAGACTTTCCTCGCCCGATACTCCTTCACCCTCACTGCATTAAGTCAGAAGGGTCGGCAGGCCAAGAAGAGACCAGTACCACAAGAAGTTCATGTGGTGGACTTCAAGGTCTTTGAGAGGGAAAATGAGAAAGAGAAGGAAGCAGCCGAGCCCCCTCCGGTCAAGTCCACTGATCAGCAAGAAGGCCCCTCCCTGCGGGAGAAGATGAGAAGCAAACTTTACTCCTTCCCCTGGGATAAAACCCGGGTTCTGTTTGAATGGGCTACCAAGTACCACAACTTCGACTCTATCTTGAAGAGAGAACTATTAGCTTTCCATTCCATCCTTCTGGGCTTGATTTCATGGTCTATGCTCTTAGTTCTAGCTCTCTTAAATTCACAAATCATCACAACTACACTATTTTCTGCACTTGTACTTTTCTCCATATTATGTTGCCTCTCCCCGCAGTTCTACTGCTTGTTTTCTCCCTCTATTTATTCCTATGCATGCACAATACACACACCTATCTTTTCTACCCTTCCACAGGGGTTAAAAACCTCCCCCCGATGCGTTCTCCCTCAATTTCTACCCGTACTTTATCACTGCAGGATTGATGCTACACTTATAGTTTCTAATGGATTTTTGCCATTGTGTTTTGACTTTGTTTTGCAGGAGAGCATGATATGAACGTGAGGCCCTTTTCTTCTAGCTGACTGGAAGATGAGGAGGTTTGGATCTACATTGTCCCCGCACCTCGTTCCTTAAGCACGATCAACTCTTCATGTTCCAAGGTACACGGCGCCGTTTCTTCCATCTCCTCATCCTTTCGGCATTGTTAAGCCTTGGTGGCGATCACGGTATGTATTTCTCATCCTTTCATCCCCCTTTTCTTTGTTTATATTGTTGCATGTTCATGCATACATATTTGTTAAAGGGGGCAGGGTAGAACTTTTAAACAATCTACACTAATGATCACAAAATTGTCATGAAATTTATTCATAAGAATATTTTCTCTCGGTTTGGGTTTCCCAGGGCTATCATTAGTGATGGGGATTCAAATTTCATCCATTCTCAATTCCAGACTTTACATAGGAAGTATGGGATGACACTTAAGATTGCTATCCCCTACTATCCCCAGACTAGTGGTCAGGTTGAGGTTTCTAATAGGAAGATCAAGAACATTTTGTAAAAGTCTGTCCTACCCGATAGGAAACATTGGTCAGAAAGATTAGATGATGCTTTATGGACCTATTGGACCGCCTATAAAACTCTCATTGGCATGTCCCCTTATAGGCTCGTTTTGGGAAAGCTATGTCATTTGCCAGTCGAATTAAAACATAGGGCTTATTCTAGCTAGAGAGAAATCTTTATTGGGTGACCGATCTATTCACCCCCACTCTAGATCACCCTTTAGCTGTTTAACACATATGTACACTGTTGTCAAAGGAGTTCATATTCCTGTCGATTCAGAATTATTTGCAAGGGCCCTAGGAGTTTTAGCTAGGGGAGCTGATATGACATTTGGGCATGGTCAGGTTCCGGAGACCTTTATGCTTATGAGCTGCAGTGAATATGTGCATAGAGTTAGCAATTTGCTCATCCTGAATTCCAACTACTTCCCTCCACTGCAGCATATTTTACACCACATATTTACCACCCTCATCTATCCCAATGGTTGAAGTCGAAATGAAGTCACTGAAGTGCACAAGTTTCTATTTTATCATGTGATAAATGGGGTGACTATCAACATGGGTCGCCTAATGACGGAGTTAGTTGGGTCATGCCATACACAACGGAGGAGATCTTTGCCTTACGCATCTCATCTAACAGGAGTATTCATTTATGCCGAGATCCACTTGGCTGATGAAGTATTCATTGAAGTGCGATAGAGTGATGTATATAATAAACACAAGATGTTCTTAGATTTTGGGTATTATTCGGGTCCCGATGGAGAGCTCAAAAGAAATATGAGAATGTATGGAGAAGACTCTAACAATGAGGAATCCAAGGAGCCACAACAATAGGAGGATCAAGCACCACTCCCACCTCTGGCTCAGCCCGAGGAGCAGCCACCTCCTCCTCCAGATGCAGATCAAGATTTGCCACCTCCTCCACAGTTTCATTCTGGGGAGTCCTCTGCTCAGGGTGCTGGATACCCCTCTTGGGCAGACTATGAGGCTTTTGAGAGGTGTCTTTCTGGGTTAGAAACTCATATGGATACCTTTGGGGGACAGCTTTCTGACTTTGGGAGTCGAATTGACACATCCTTTGGCCAGCTTGACACCTTCATGGACACCATGACTAGTCGGATGGATACTGGAGAGGGAGATTTCTGTAGCCCAATTAAGAGCGGCCGAACGAGGTCCAGCAAGACCAAACGAGGCCCAGCTCATCTAAGTGACAGGGTACTTAGCTTGTGATCTTCTACAATGGTTCTGTCTCGAACCATTTAGTAAAATATTTAATGGCAATAATGAGGACTTTCTTCCTCCCCTGTGTCTCGAGGAAGGGACCCAATATGCCTGCCATTGTCGGTTGTGAGGACGCGTGGGATCCCAAACCGATAGATTATGCTTTTGGAAACAAGGACCACATTAGCCACCCAGTCAAGATACTGGGTGGGTCGTAGTAGTCCCGAGCGCAACTTCTCGCTTACTTGTTCCCTGATAATGGCCTATCACTCGGGGTTGTAGCGCCTCCTGCGCTACTGAACTAGGTGGCAGTTTGGGTCCAGCTTGAGTCGGTGGGTCATGACTTCCGGTGGAATTCCAGGGAGCTCGTCCTTGGACCAAGTGAATACGTGTTGGTTTACTTCTAGGAACGTTATGTAAGCTTCCTTCTCCTTCTCGAATAGTGTAGCACCGATCCGAAGCATTTTGCTCAGGTCTTCCCCCACCTAGATGAGGTACAGATCTTCCGCTGGGGTGCTCTTGCTCAGATCCGGGCCTTCTGTCCTCGTCTTCTTTTTAGGTGGGGATTCCTCGGCGTGCCTATCGCGCATGGAGATCAAGCAGCACCTTCGCTATTCCCTCTGGCCTCCTCGGACCTCTCCCACCCCGCGAGGAGTGGAGAACTTCAACTTTTGATGATAGGATGATAGGATGCCATGGACGGTACCAAGGATGCTTCGCCCTATGATGGCATTGTACCCGGTCATCCCGCAGACTACAGTGAAGTTCGCTAGGAATGTCACATCCCTTGGCGAGGTCCCGAACGTGATTGGCAATGAAATACATCCTTCCGAGAGGACAGTTGTGCTAGAAAAGCCATACAAAGGTGTGTGCAGTGGTGCCATTCACGAAAAATCTACACCCATAAGTACCAGGCAGTCGTAAGAAATAACATTGGGGTCGCTTCCATTATCCACTAAAATTCGTCACACGGTACATTGGTTGATGGTGACCGAGGCCACCAAAGCGTCAGAATGAGGAGTGGTTACACCTTCCAGGTCTTCATCTGCAAGAGTGAACCTGCTACTTTCCTTACTGGCAACCTCTAAGTTTGACTTTGCATCTCTCCAATCTCCAGCATGCGTCCTCTAGGTCTGCCAACTATCTTCCTTTTGAGTGGCATAATGATATGTTAAACACAACCTACACTCCACTTTCTTCCTCTTTTGCAACCCCTGACAAACGTACCATTGACGAAAAGGGAAGATCAGCTTAAATCAAGCTAAGAAAGAGACTCATTTCAGGTGGATGGAACTATGAGGAAAGGGATACCCAGAGGGACCAGGGGAAAATCTTAATCATTGGAAATTACTTATGAGAGAGAAATGGAACAACACTAGAGTAGATAACCAACATATTGTGCATTACGCATCGGCTAACTTTGTCACGAGGCTCATCACATCTATCTTGTTTGTTCAATTATAGTGTTCCTCCAGCATTTTTTTGTCCCAACATTACAATTTTCACTTGCTACTAGATAGATCATGTCATTTCCATTGTTTAGCATATCCACAATCTAGCTTTCCAGGAAATTTTGAACACCAATCGAAATATCAGCAAGAAGCAAATTTGTAGTTGCAATGTGCAGAACATGTTGTTATGTTCTCAACAGAATACTGGATTCATGTATCGAGAAAAAGCAGATGACACTAACAGGGTGCAATGTTTAGCATACCCACAATCTAGCTTTCCAAGAGATTTTGAACACCAATTGAAATATCAGCAAGAAGCAAATTTGAAGTTGCAATATGCAGACCATGTTGTTATGTTCTCAACAGAAAACTGGATTCATGTATCGAGAAAAACAGATGACACTAACAGGGTGATGATGTTAATTTCACATCAGACAGCTCAACATGCACCAAGAATGAGAACCACAAGTAAAAGGTTGCACCAACTAAATAGAACAAAAAATAGTCAAATGTTGAGAACTTTTCAGCAAAGAAAGATTAGTCAGGATCCTCTAAGACATCAGAAGATGGAAGCTGATATAGTTTCCTCTACCAGGCACATCAATCGCCGAGGCATGATACTTCTGAAATTGTTCTTTGCCTTTGGCTGAACGTTTGTAACCCACGTAAGGTGCCTTGGCCCCCTATGTTCCTTTTCCTTCCCTCCTTTCTCCTTTTGTGAGATTTGAGTGTCGCCCGGTGAGAGACCGTCCGGCGTGAGGCCGAGCTACACGAGGCAGCCACTATCCCATCCTGTTCGCGTCTCCGGAGTTGCCGTCGATCCTTCCATCGACGTCGACCGCGTCAAATTTGGTATCAGAGCCCAACAACAACGTCTCCGTCGACCTTGACGTCCCCGTCGTCTCTCCTCCTCTCTCTCGATTGCTAGAAGTGAAAAAAAATGAAAAGAGTAGTTGAGTTCTGTT
Source organism: Amorphophallus titanum (assembly GCA_024336825.1). Lineage (NCBI taxonomy): Eukaryota > Viridiplantae > Streptophyta > Magnoliopsida > Alismatales > Araceae > Amorphophallus > Amorphophallus titanum. The sequence continues at coordinate 742 of JANBPO010008161.1, read as the reverse complement.
GGTTGAGAGAAGTTTTGGAGGAAAAAAAAGAGAGAAAAAAAAGGAAAAAAAGAAACCCTCCCGTTCTCTCTCTCTCAATTTCTCTCTCTCTCCCTGTTTCTCTTTCTCTCTCTATTTCTCTTTCCCTCTCTCTGTTTCTCTCTCTCTGTCTCCCAGCGCCCGTGACCACCGCCGCGTTGCACGCCCCTGCGTCGGCCTGTACCGTGCCTGTGCACCCACCTCCATCGCGCCTCTCAGTACGCTCATGGGCCCGCTCGGTCCCGCCACGACGCCTGCGCCAGTAGGCACAACCGCGCCCACCTGGCCCTGCCGTGCCGCCCGCCAGTACAGCACCAGCATCGCCCGCACCTGCGCTCGCGAGCGCCACCCATGTGCGCCATGCGCCTTCGCCCGCATGGCTGACCACCACCGCCCACTCAGCCTCCCGCGCCCACCTGGCCTGTCGCAGCACCTGTGCGAAGCGGACCCCGCCACGCGCTCAATGCCGGCACGCCACCCGTGCCTCGGTCCCGCCCGCCGCACCTGCTGACCGCGGACGCGCCCACGCATTGACCGCACCCCACCTCCTTCGTTGATTCAATGCCATTCGCGTGAAGCACGCGTTGAAAAAAAAGTTTGAAAAAAAGAGGTTTAAAAAAAGGGGTCAAGGAGTCGACACTTTGTTCTCTGTATGGTCAGTTTCATAGCTCAGCCCTTTATCTTTCAGAAGGTTGAAAAGAAAATGTCAACTCAAAGAGTCGAC
>JANBPO010008152.1:0-132792 GCA_024336825.1 Amorphophallus titanum | reverse complement strand
AATCATCTAAAATCACGGGATAAATTCTAGACCCGGACCACTAAGGATCCACTAAGACACGGGGGTTACACTGCGGCATCCGATCGCTCAGCTCACTCAGTCACAACGGTGCCCCCAGCACGAGACTGCTAGTCACTCCAGTCACATCGGGACCCGTGGCGCCCGACCACTCAGCTCCTTCAGTCATAACGGTGCCCCCTGCACCTGACTGCCAGTCACTCCAATCACATAGGGGCCCGCGATATCTGATCGCTCAGCTCACTCAGTCACAACGGTGCCCCCGGCGCCCAACTGTCAGTCACTCCAGTCACATCAGGGCCCGCGACGCCCAACTACTCAGCTCCTTCAGTCATAACGGTGCCCCCGGCACCCGACTGCTAGTCACTCCAATCACATCGGGGCCCGTGACATCCGATCGCTCAACCACTCAGCCACAACAGTGCCCCTGGCACCCGACTGCCAGTCACTCCAGTCACATCGGGCCCCTCGGCATCTGATCACTCAACAATTCAGCCACAACAGTGCCCCCGGCACCCGACTGCCAGCCACCGCAGTCACACCGGGGGCCCCGGCACCCGATCACTCAATAACTCAGTTACAACTGTGCCCCTGGCATCCAAATGTCGGGTCCATACTAGCTCTGATGACGGCCAACAAGTCCAGTCCCACCTGTGCCCATGGCACCCGACAATTCCGCGCTCAATGGCCTTTGGTTGCTCTAGTCATGGCGATGCTCACGCCGTCCAACCGTTTCAGTCCCAATAGCGTCCTACCGCTCCAGTGACAAGTGGTGCCTACGTCATTCGGTCACCTCGACCTTGGTGACGCCGAACTACTCCAGCACAACGGTGCCTACGGCACCCTTACTACCCGACCTTGACACTATCTCATAACGGGAAGACTTTGTGACGCCCCTCGGGTGGCATCCTGTTGAGTCATAGGTCCTCTGACAGACAATATGTACGGATACGGAACTACCCACTCAATATCGCATTGACCCGGGGTTCGTCACGAATGATGATATTGTCTCGTGACTTGAAATCACATGTTTTCGGTTCATCCCCCATCTTCTGGTCAATCCCCTTGGAGAATCCTTACTAGGGTCATCCAGCTTTCAGCCAAAAGTGGTCCCAACCCATTTGGAGTTCCTAGTCGAGAGCACCGGCTTCGACAACCCAAGCCTATCCTGCAGTCCAAGTCACCAGCAGCCAGAACAAGCAGTCCACCACAGGGAGTACCTCGATCTCTGCCATCATCTTCTGCCCTATAAATTTGGAACAATTAATTTGAGGTCAATCAGCTTTTAGTCAAGCTTGGTCTGACCTCATTCTGATCTTCCCACTGGGAGTTACGCCCCCGACAAGACTCCCCTGTCTGGCCGGCATCCTGGGCAGCGTGACTTCACAAGAATCAACAGTGGTAGTGTATCCCACCTCAGAATGGGGTCATTCCGAGAATCCCTAAGACGTCCCTCTTCGTGAAGAATCTGGCCCCGCCTCGATCCGGCCACAAATTGGATAGCTGCACCCTCCATCAAATTAAGCCCAGATTTCTATCCCAGGACCAGCACGACCCTGCTAGAGTCTAGAGGCTGCCTTCGAGTTGTCTGGGTGAATTGGGAGGAGATAGTTGGCCGGGATATACTAGAGTGGACTATCTTTCAACCAGAGTTGGTCCCGCATCGATCCGTCACTCCAGCTGGGAGTACGGTCCCAAACAACGGCTTTCTAGTCTGCAACAGTGACACTCGGCGCAACCTCACGGAATCTAGCACCCCCGGTGCATCAGAGCTCGGAACAAGACAATTCTTCCTCCTGGAGTGAGCCAGGGCATCCAACTATCCAACGCATCTAGTCCCGCCACCGTCGGACATCCCAATATGGAGTTACGTTCCCAGAGAGGCTGCTGGTTATAGAAGACAGAAACAGCAACCTGAAGGTGACATTAGGAGTCAGTCGGCTCCCGCCCACCAACAATCCCCACCCTGCCTGGCCGGCTGACTGCCCCTCCCTGTGTGGAGGTATATTTTGGTTGTAAAGCATTCCCCACTCCTAGTCCAACCCCCTTGCACGGGGTGTAGTGATTGTAAGTTAAATTTTTAGGTTGAAGCGTCACCGCAAACAAGAACATGAAGCGAGAACGGAAATTAAGCACCCTCGGCTCTCCCCGTGACAGGAAAATGCTCCGAGGGTGCGTTTGGTTAGGCTTTTGATAAGAGATTTAGAGATTTTAATGATTAAAATCTCTGCTTAATCAAATGCACTTGAATTCTTCGATTTTTGTGCCCAAGTCATTTTTCAGAAATAGAGAGAGACATACACGTTCGGTTGAAGTGAAAAAAAATCCACACAAGCACCCTGAGACCAACTTTTGAGTAGATTGTCAAACTTACAATCACATCATAAATCTAATCCCGCTTAAACTCACACAAATGACTCAGGCTAATGATTTAAACTGTTGTTTCAACCCGTTTAAACTCACAAATGAATAAAGCAGAGATTATGCTCCTGTCATTTGCACTTTCGTAAATGGCACGGGTGACGATGTAGTGATAGCACTTTTGCTCCGCAAACCTTCAAATGGGATTTGTAAATGCTGTAAAAATCTCTGACATTATAATCTATGTACGGTTGTGTGAATTTTCGTAAAGTTACGGATGACAAAAGACTAACCAAATGCACCCTAAAGCGACGAGGGAGACGTGGAGAGCCTCCCCGCTTCTTCGGTGATGGCTAATTGAGGATAAGAAGCCTCGTTCAAAGCATCCCTTTCACCTGTCCGTCAATTTAACATCTCTCCTTTTTAAGTTGGATGGTGTTAACGTTGAGAACCTTATAACTAGGTGAAATTTGAAAGATTTTAGATAATATTTTTACACTTGGACGAGACGTTGAAACTCCGGGGCTAATAAATACAACTGGCTCGTCACATGTAAAAATCCCTCTCTTACCTTGGCTCCAGGGTTTGTCGGATCATTCCAACATAGCCTGTACCAGTCATGTCAGATCATGTCAGGTCACGATCGGCATGGTTAGCACGTGGTAGGCACACGGTCCGGCAAATCTTGTCGTCGCACCAGAGGTGCAGGGTTGGTTGGCGAGGGGATCTAGCTATGCTAGAACCGGCGTCAGTGGTAACGGCGATGGTGGTCAGTGTTGTCGCGGGGTTATCATGAAAACCATTACCAAAGACAAAGAGAGAGCGCAACAAACCCAACAATCTCCCCCTTTTTGATGATGACAAAATATTATGGCCACCAAAACTCTCTCCCCCTTTGACATTATCAAAAAGTGGGAGACGAGTGGCACAGATGTGAGATTTCAAAAATGAATGAGACAGAAATATAAATTCAATGGCGCACGAACCCAGCAATAACCAACCATGTAAGGAAGGTGTAAGAATCATGAACACCAGGCAAGAAAATGTTTCAAATATGTCTAATTGCTCAGTTTTTGAACTATATGCAGTATGTATGATAGAACTATGCACAAGAGTATGACTCAACTAAACTATATGCAAATGTTCTATTGAAAATCACATTATTCTCTCCCTTTGTCATTAACAAAAACTGACTGACAATGGGGTTATTTAAGCTGATATATACATGTATGCATCAATATAAAATGATGTATGGTATGAGCAAAAAGGATCAAGCAGTCAAACACTCAAGCATGCATAATTAAATATAGACTCAAGCAAGTCCCTTTGGGACAGGTGTAAGGATTATATAATTGACTATTGAACATGATGAACATGTGCAATACTAAGAAGGTTGTGCATACATAAAGATGGTACTGCATAAACCATGAAATATTACTGATTCATAAAGTGCATTCATGCAATCAAACCCAAATTGTATATGTGAAAATTGAGTAATGAATTCCAAGGTAATATGGATCATCAGATTTTCCAACGAACACTAAAAGGAGTCGTTCCTCCATACACTTTCATACACAATGCTCGACTATTGGTAGCTACATGTAACCCCAAATTTTTTATTTTTTATTAATTAAACACAAGAAGGTGACTAACCTTTTGACGCAAGTTATACCCTTTGTCTCAGGGGCACTTCCCGATTACTCAATTTCATCACTTATCTTAATTACAGATTTTGTCACTTTTCAACGCGAGTGGTACCCTTTGTCTAAGGGGCACTTCCCGGCTACTCGGTGCCAAATCCCACGTATATTAATAGTGAATTTGCTTCACTTTTCATCGTGTTCTATAATGACCAGCCATGCCAATAAAACTCCGAACTTTAGATACTGTATTTGGTCGGTTCCAATTCTTGACAGCCTCTACCTTAGAAGGATCCATTGCGATACCTTCTTTAGAAATGACGTGACCAAGGAAAGAGACCTCCTTAAGTCAAAACTCACATTTTTTAATTTTGCATATAGTTGTTGCTCCTGTAAGGTTTGCATAACAACCCTTAAGTGCTCTTTATGTTCCTCCATTGTCTTAGAATAAATCTCAATAAACACGACCACAAATTGGTCAAGATATGGTCAGAATACACTATTCATCAATTGTATGAATGCAACTAGCGCATTAGTTAAACTGAACGGCATAACCACAAATTCATAGTGCCTATATCTACTACAGAAAGCTGTTTTGTGAATGTCTTCTTCCTTGATCCTTAGTTGATGATCGCCCGACCTGAGGTCAATCTTGGAGAAGTACTTCGCGCCAAAAACTTGGTCAAATAACTCATCAATACACGGCAGTGGGTATTTATTCTTGATGGTGAGTTGATTTAACTGCCGGTAATCGATGCATAACCTGAGGGAACCGTCCTTCTTCTTGACAAATAAGACCGGCGCACCCTAAGGTAATGTGCTAGGTCAAATGAAGCCTTTTTTGAGCAGCTCTGAAGTTTCTTCTTTAATTCCTTCAACTCCATGGGGGACATCCTGTAAGGGGCTATTGATATAGGTGCTGCTCTTGGTTTGAGTTCAATGGAGAAGTTAACCTCCCTTTTGGGTGGTAAGCCAGGTAGTTCAGAAGGGAAGACATCTGGGCACTCCCTAACTACAGGGATCTCATTTATCTGAAATTCCTTAAACTCGGTAACTACTATAGAGTCAAGGAAAGCTTCACAACCTTGCAAGAGTAATTTGCAGGCGTGAAGTGAAGAGATGAGAGCCGGATGCTTCCTATATTAGATGCCAAGAAAGAAAAATTGTAGAAGACCTAGTTTCCGAAAAGAGATTATCCTACTGCGATAATTTATATAGGTTTCGTGGTCTACAAGCCAATCAACTCCTAATATGGTATTGTGGCAGCCCACCTGACTCTATTCAACTAAATAACGGTAGCCACCCTGACACTATTTAAATAGCGCCCAGCATAGGGGCGCCCTTTCATCTTGTGGAATTTTTGAATGGCACGCCCTTTAAATGACGCCCTTGCTCTGGGTGCCCTTTCCTTTCGTCTTTCTGAATAACGACAGCTAAGGAGGGCGCTAATTCTTTGTTCTTTTTCCACCTGAAATTGACGCCCCTACTCTGGGCACCCTTTAGTTGGCGCCCAAGTCGAGGGTGCCCATTCCCAGCTGGCTCCGATTTGGTGACTTTTGGATGATTTGAAATAGTGACACACCAAGAAGTAGCTAAATCTATAAACAGTGACCGTTCGGAAGGTCGCTAATTCCTCTCTTCATATTTTGAGCCAAAATCAGATTATTTTTGATTCCACAGGAAGGTCGCTTATTCATTAAATAGCGCCCGTGTGGGAAGTCACCAATTTTCTTGCCACATTTTAAGTCCTAATCCATCTCGAAACGCTTCTGCAATGGCGACACTTCGCACAGGCGCTCCTTTAAATAGCGACAATCTGAGTGGTCACTATTTCTTCCTGATTGCCAAACTCCAACCGAACTCCCTTCTTTCCCCATTTTGAGCCTCTTTTCACTTGGGAGAGGTCTCTAAAAGCTTTCTAAGGTTGAAGGGACACTTGGGCAATGTTTATCTCCTTCCAAATCTAACTTAAACATGATTCTCTAATTTCCCTTGGATTTAATTCTGAATTTAAGCCCAATATATAGGACCCCTCTCTCCCTTGTGTTTAAGGCATCAATACCAATTCAAGGGGAGGTGTTGCTGGATTAAAGGCTTAAGGAGGAGACTCCCATGTATCTTAAAGCTTCATCCATAGAGTTCTTCTTCCTCCCTTGAAGATTTGGAGCCTCTTCTTCCTTGGAGCACGTTGAAGATCTAAAGCCCCAATTGGAGAATAAACCAATAAGCCTTTCTCTTCCCCTCTTCTCTTACTTTTTGTTTACTTAGCATTGCATGCATCATATTTTCTTGTTTTCTTCATCTCAACCACAATAAAGGCCACAATCTCGAGGTATAATAGCCTATAGAGGCTGGATTGGTTCAACACACAAAATGCATGAAAAAATCAGAATTTAGGGTGGTTAGACGAAGAGACAGTCAGGGATGGACCACTACCAAAAGGTGGAGGTCTGTCCTGGGTCGCTATCAGGAATCGGGTTGCATCAACTCAACACACTGGTGCGTCAACTCATAACACTGGAAATCCATAAAAATAGTCTGGGGTCGACCGCTAGCAGACGGTAGCGGTCCAAACAAGATCGCTATCAAGTCGGCCAAAATTGGGCTACGTCAACTCATTCTATACGGAGTTGACTCAGGCATGAAAAAAAAAACAGAAGATGGACTGCCTTCGACCGCTACCTGATGGTAGCGGTCCTGAGGAGACCATAATCACGTATCAGGTAGAAAACTCAACAGAACTTGGACAGCACCTCATTCCGCCTTTCATGAATTTCAGGGGTACAGGATTTGGTGGTACAATCTGCTCGGCATCCTTGTAAGAATCTAAGGTTCGCGGAGACTTATGGAGGCCTTAAAACATGAACACCTAGCTCAATGGAAGGAATATCTGATGGAGAGGTATCCGATGCTCAAGAGTTTAAGGTTCAAAACAACGAAAAACAAGTGTGATCGGTCAGTCGACGCCACCGGAGTGGCACAACCTTCAAATAAGCTTGCCAAACTAGCAAGTATTGAGCAATAATCGATGAATAGCAGAAATAAATATGCACGTTAAACAATTTCTCTATGGGTTATTCTACTATTTTCCAATCGTAGGATGGCAAGATGAGGATAATCAAGAGAAATAGTTATGAGGAAAAATTAGACTTATAACAATTGTTTCATGTACCATAATTAACAGTGGGTTATATAATGCAATTAACCCTAATAACATGCTAGCTAATCAATTTAAAAGTGCAACAAAATAGTAGGAGGCTGCTATATAGAAGAGATGATCTGCTGACTATTGAGCTATGATTTTGATGATAACGAAACTTCATTCATGATGATATGATTTTGATGATTGTTGAAGATATTATTTTGAGGGGGCCCACCTGGCAGATGGCCTAGCCCGGTTGTGAACATGCGGTCTCGTTGGGGTGGTTGCCCCTAGACACCTGATGCCAACAATATCAGGACATTCTTGAACAAGTAACTCCTTGGGATGAACATCATGAAACCATAGAATTTCATTACTCGGCACAAGAAGCATGAGATTTGGAAACTCCACTCGGCGATCGGGCTTAAAGCACAACTCCCTTGATAAAAGGGAAGGATGACACTAAGGGAGAGCAATACACAACATTGATGCGGCCAACTTGCTGATGAACCTATGGAGATTGCATAAATAGTGCAGAATGTCCTTGGAAAATACTGAAGATACGACAAATTATCCCTTGAACATAGAATCTAACAAACTCTTGGCAGCCGCATTGGTCAGCACAACTCGGGTAGAGAACCTTTCTTGGCTAGTGAACTAAACTGCAATAGAGCAAGGAGTAATAGTAGCATTAACAATGAACCCGTCGGTGAGCAACAGGATTGCCACCAGTCTCGCTTGAGAGGAAATTGGCACTAATGCAAGGGAACTCTTCTTAGCAACCGTCATGGGAAATGCAGGCTCATCCCCAAAATAGCCAAGGACCAGGACGCAGATCGACATCTGACAAATAAAATCTTGAATCTTGACAAACAGAACGGGCGCCAAACCGTCTTGACTCGACTCATTCTCTCCCTGGGGACCAGACCCAAGGGGCACCAAAAATAATGCACACCCGCTCTATGGAGTGGAAGTACATAGAGAAGTGGAGGTAGGAGTAGGCTTGAATGGCGGAGGTGAAAGCTTGGAAGGTGTGGAGGCTTCAATAAATATGGCATTTTTAACTGGTGGAGGAGGAGTAGAGGCAACGATAGGCTCTGGCGTAAGTGGAGGTGAATGCATAGGTGTAGGTGAAGCTTGCTTAGGCTCGGGTGAAGGTAACGGCAGAGATGGAGAAAGGGGTGAAGATGGTGGCGAAAATGATAAGGGCGGTGGAGGTAGTAAATTAGGCGATTTAGGGAGAGGAGGTGGCAAAAGTGATGGAGAGTTGGGCAATGGTGAGGATGGTGGAGATGGTGATGCTGGGAATGCTGGTAGTGGAGGTGGTGTGGGTGATGGAGAAGATGAAGAGGAGGATCACAGTGCCCACCGTCAACGTATCAACACAACGCATCGGGCGGCGTCGGGAGTAAAAAAAAGGGTGGTAACGAGAGTAGAAGAAGTGGTGGCACTAGCTTGAGCTGAGGCTTGGTTTTATGGAGGTTGTAAAGATGGGGTGGGAGATGGTGAAGGTAATGAGGTAGGTGGAGATGGAGATGGCGATGGGGTAGCTGATTGCCTAGGCGAGGGAGTAGGTGGTGAGATAAATGATAGAGTAGGCAAGGGAATGGGTGATGGTGTAGATGACGAAGCGGGTGTAACACTAACCAAAGAATCACAGAGGTGCCCCTGGCCTTATAATGAAGACGGCTACTTGGGTGGCGCTTCTTGTTGCTGTTGCTTGCTGCGGAGATAAAGAACAACCTTATGAATTACAGGCCAATCGATCCTCTTCTTGTCCTCCAAACCATAGACATGGTCCCAAAACTCGGGTCAATCCTTGACCAAATTCCCCTACTAACGATGATATTCATAGAATTGGAGTAAATTCTTGACCACAGGTCGGCAAGGCACAACCGGAGGAAGCTGCAACGTGTGAGTGGCCATCAAAGCTTTGAAAATGTCGGTAAAACACTCCGGCAATGGAGGGTGATGAGCCCACTTCGGGTAAGAGGGATGTCGAGGAATATGAGGTGGCGGAGAAGGTAGTGGAGGTTGTGTAGGTAAGGGCACATGGCGACTAGTGAAGGGACTAGGTGAAGGTGTATGAGGAGTGGGATGAGGGAGATGTATTGGATGGCATCCACTTGCTCTAGATGTGACGTTCCCTTGACCGAAAGTGGAGATGGAGACACATGCGGGTGTGTGGGAACGGAAGGCTGACTCGTGGGAGGTTGATATTTGGGAGTGTATTAGCATGTAGGAGTAGAAGGTTGACTCATGGAGGGTTGACGCGTGGAGGTGTATGGACCTATGGAGGGTGGACTCATGGAGGGACATGTAGCGGAAGGCTGACTCGTGGAGGGTGCATAAGGGGTATAGGAGGACGATGAGGTGTGTGGGGATGTAGAGGGTTGAGGGGACTCAGAGTCAAGGGAATTGTGAAGTTGTTGGCGAACAAAGTGGGCTCAGCTATATAGTTGTTGCCAGGAGGTAAGGTCATTCAGGGCTAAGATGAACTGATACTCTGGTGTCGCATTAGAAATCAACATCTTGATCTACTCTCCCTCTAGAATATGCCCCAGGACTTGTGCGGTGAGGCGACGCCAGCATTCAATTGGTGGAACACTTTAAATGCGTAGGCGTGCCAGTCACATATGTGACAAATTTATTGTGCGCTCGATCTGACTTGGTCAGATAAATGTGAGGTTCGTGTTAGGACTCAAAACCCACCATACCATAAAGGCTACGACATTAATTACGTCCCTCCGAAAGAGGGACAACCCTTGATTAATCGCCAAAATAGAAGGACTTTGGGGCCCATAGAATATATGAATGATATGATTACATGCAAGCACACAATATGGTAGTATTTATTTATTAAGTTGATTTCTGGTACCAGGTGGAGAACTTAGGTCCGAAGACCACCATCACGCATAGTGAAAGTCTCTGGCCGGGCATAACCTGACTTTTCACTAATCACCATTTGATATACCGGAGAAGCGGTTCATGCAGGCATACAAGGTAATTGTATTTAGTATTATTGTTTATCATTTGTTTGATCATTTGTTTGCAATTTTAGGAGAGATTTTGGCAACGTCCCTCTTGTTTCGAGAGTTATCAGGGTCTTTTATTTTAAGACTGCGCATGATGTTACGGTGCACATATATGGACCTATGAAATGGGCCTGGTGTGACCGTGTTTGGGCAGACTCGCATAATGACTGGATAGCGTATGCCATGATACGACAAATTTACTTTGCAAGAGTTGAGAGAATGCGGTTAAAATCCGATCGAAGGAAACTGAATTCAGCAGATTGTTGGTCTGAGGCAAAGTCATGCTTTGACCACAATGGGATGAATCCTGGGGTCCAGGCACGACTTGTCGGGACGTCATTAATACTCCCCATCCCCAGAGTCTAGAGGAGGTGAGAGCTCCGGAGTGGGCACAGCCATATTTATCGGTTAACTACTCTCGTTTTAACTCACCTATGAGCACCATTTTAAAAGTGAGATAGTCCTGAGTTTACCCGATTTAACCCGCAATTAACCAACTTTGTGATTTGATGGGTTATACTTCATAAGTGGATTAGGATTGGGTTAAATCATGGTTGGAGTTTCGTTAAATCATGCCCGAGATCCACCTTCGTACAGCCCACCCTTCTCTTCTCTTCCTCGCTCTCATTCCTTTCAGTAGAGAAAGCTGACAGTGGCAGTCATGGCAGGGGGAGTAGCAATGACGACAACAACACCAGGAGCAATGGCGACCCCCCGCCCCACTTGCCCGATCATCTTTCTTGCCCCACTATTACAACAGGCGACAGATGGAGGGTGGAGACGGAGACTAGGTTAGATAACGGGAGCAATGACGGCCACAACACCACCAAAGGAAGCAGTGGGAGCAGTAGCAACGGTGGTAGCAATAGCAGCCTTGATGCGCCGCCCCGCTCGCCCGCCCACTCGTCGAACCTCTCTCTCTCTCACACACAGACACTGGTTCATCCTAGCTCGCGGTTACTGTTTGGTGTGATAAAGCACCATTCATGTCCCAATTCATTGTGCCATGAACAGGGACCGTGGATATTTTTGATATTTTCGCACAAACGTATATGAGTTAACTCAAATTGCTATCAAACTATAGCTCTCAACTACTGGTTAACTCGGCGAGTTAACTCCCCTACTATCAAAATGAGATTAGGTCAAAATGGGAGTAAGTTGTCTCAATTAGGTTGACCTGGCTCTAGACTAACCTGCTATTTAAGAGGTGATAAGGGTGGAACACAACTAACCCTCTTTTGACACATTGTCTATCCATACCAAAGAGAGAGATTTTTTTATTCGGGATAGACTCTTCCCCAAGAAGTAACCGGGTTAATCGTATCTCTCAGTCAAAGAGTACATAAAAAAGACTTTTTTAAGTAACCCTTTCTAAATGACAGCGCTATTGACATGTCGGTAGGGAACATTCATCACGGCACAACTCCATTGAGGGATAAAAGGGGTTAACAAGGTGTCTGGGGATATTTAAAAGGAATGAATTTTTAATCGGATTCTGATACATAAACGGATCTAGATTCGGGTTCCAAATAAGATCCGTATGGATCTCAGACCCAATATCCGAACCCAGAACCATTTATTTATTTAAACCCAGATCCAAAAAAAAATATCCATAATCCAAACCCAAACTTTAATCCAAAAGCTTTAATAGGAGACCCAAAAATCAGATCCATAAACTTTATTGGATCCTAATTTTGAATTTCAACTTAATAGTTAATATATTAACATAATGGAGGGGCATAAGGGTCAAAGACCCTTTAGCTTCCTCCCCCCTCCTGCGTAACCCCTCAGCCCCAAACCCTAACCGCACTGGAACAGCCGCCACCGCCATGGGGAAAGAGGGGGAGCACGGCCGCCACTGGATCACCGCCGGTCGGAGGCAACGCCGGCAGCGTCGTCCGTCGGGGGAGGGCACGCGCTCCGGTCGCGGCGCTCGCCAACGGTCGTGGCGGGGCGGGCACAGGAGGCCGCCGCGGGGTTCCTTCTGTAGGGGGATTCGCGGCCGCCGCCGGACCCCCGCCGGCCGGAGACGTCGCCAAGGGCGCCGTCCGGTGAGGGTCGACGCACTCTCGCACATAGCATCGTCCGCCTCGGTGGTGCCCCTGCGCGGACGTAGGGGGCCTCCGCGGCGGTGACACTGCTACAGGGGTAGCCGCGGCAGAGCCCCGCCGGCGACCGCAGGTCTCCCTACGGCTGAAGACACTGGAGGCGTCGTCCGTTGGGGAGGTGGCCGCCGAGATCCATCTGAGAACCATCGCCCAGGGCCGGTGCCGACCATGGTCTCCTCCGCAACGGTGGTTCCCGCGAGACAGCCGGGAGAAGAAAACTTAAAAAAAAACTAATGAACTATCTTCTTCTCTATACGGCATGAAAGTAATCCGAACGGTCAAATCTGAAATCGTTCCGAGAACGATGTGGGAAGTCCGAGAGATCAGAACTCGGGCTCTGATACCACATGTTGGGATGTGTACCTGAAGCGGAAGCCATCCCACCGAAAAGGAAGACGTCGAGGAAGAGACAGGGCTAACATTTGACATGCAATTTTTAAAGGTTGTATGAGGTAGTCTTAAATAAAATGTGAACAAAGGGTCAGGACACCAAATGATAGCTTTTGTATCCGATGGGGATTGGACAAGAGAGACTGGTGATGGGCGGAATGACCCGTGAAGCACTATCCGGTCGAGCCGAAAGGCAGCACAATCTGCCACCTGGGCCCAAGAGTAACTATGATTTTAGTCCCAAATTAAAAACTAAACTTTCACAAAAGAAGGGATCCTTTATAAGGCAAAAGTTGTCCAACCAGATATGGCCATCTTGCAAAAAGCATTTAATGTCCAATCTTGTCGTCTTCTAGAACTCAGATTGACTTGATCATCCGAGGGCCTCTCCCCTCAATCACTCGGGGGGGCCTTGACACTTGGCTTGAAAGACTTGGGCTCGGACCACCCTCTCCCTCCTCGTAGAGTCCCGAGGGTCAACTACTGTTCCCTAGCCAATTACCAAAACTCGATCACATCACTTGCATCGTCTACGAGAATGATAGCCATGAAAAGCCCCGATTATCCGGTGTCGCGATGAGGTCGAGCCCGGTCTCAGTCAGATTAACGTCACCCAGTTGTCTCAAGCCGGCATTCCGCTTCCTCCTCTTACGGTGGTCGGATTGAGTCGAGCAATTTTTACAAGAGGTTATCCGACTCACCAGGATAGTTTGTCTCCCTCTCCCCTCTACGAGACATGGTCATATCCTCTTTAGATCAAGAACACTAACATGGGAATCTTAATCTATCTATGGTGGTAACATTATTTATGCATGTCAAAATAACAACATATTCATACTTGAACAATATATGCGGAATATATGTCAACTACGTGCATACGAACAAATTCATATGCAAGCTACCAATAAACGCAATGCAAGTTTTGAACAATATGCCACACATATAAAGGAATGAGTGTGATATGCCTTTCTCTTTTATGAATAAAGTTGTAGCAATTAGAAGCAGGGTTTATCGTCCCGTCCGTCTCGATCATCCCGACTTTCTGTCGGGACGAGACGGTCCCATCCCGCTCCGATCTAACTGACAGCTCTCTTGTGACTCGACAAGCTCATCAAAAAGTCTTTGCAGAACCCGCAGTGTCTCTATCTGAGAGTTGAATCTTTTAAGACTATAATGCAGGCCGTGTGCTTACAAGCACAAACATGGCAACAAATTTGAAGCCGGTATGTGATATTTCTCATTGCAGCATACCTGGCAACTATCGCCATCCATCAGCTCCCCTGACGAGATTCTCCTTTCATACTCTACCAAAGGACCAGCAGCTCCTACATCTGGAATAGTGGAATCAAGCAAACTCTAGAATCAATATTTGGAAAGAGGCGATGCCATGATTTAAGTTTGTTACAAGTTATGCATCTACTTGAGGCAGGCAAGAAAGAATATAGTTCAGCACCAAGAGCTGATGCTATCGAGATTGAACACTGTTAAAGCTAGCCGTCGCTTGGTTGTCAACAGTGTTTGCTTTTCTGAAAGAAAGGTGTTGTGTTCAAACAATCTTGGGCTAAACTGGCGTGAAGTAGGTTGCCTTGCCCTTCCCCGCAGTTTACTCTACTTCCCAGGGAAAAAAAAACTCTATATATATATTGGTGAAACCTGAGTTCCAGGCTACCTCATGTCGAAAACCACGTAAGCATATTTGCCTTAAGCTACAGCTGAACCAAGGAGAAGGAATGCAGTAGAAAACGCACTTCCATTAGCATAGTTGGCTGTAGGGGTCATAATGGCCCTTGAGAACAATGCGTAGTTGGGCACGCTGGACGGCCTAAAAGAACAAGGAACACGAACGGCTGAATTGAGGAAGACATTTGTCCTTCTTCCCAGCCGGATTGGCCGAAGATCTCCACCTTGGGGCCTGTAACTCAACCACGCACGACGAAGAGCTCGAGCTAGCGATCTCATGGTTAATTCAGTGCAGCAGCTAGACTATATTAGTCTCTTGCCTGATCCCAAAAACCTGAACCTGCAGCCAAAATAGAGGAAAATCTTATCGAACCGCAAAAAACAGAGAACCTGGACACAGGGAAGAAATCATCGCATGAAGGGGAATAGAAATCTAGAAAGGATGGCCGTATTGATTTTGATGAGTCATGTGCTCAGGTTGCTAGATTAGAAGCAGTCTGGATTCTTTTGTCCTATGCTTGCTCATAGAACTTCAAATTATTTCAAACAGATGTTAAATCTGCATTTCTAAATGGGTATATCAAAGAGAATATTTTTGTAGAACAACCTCACAGTTTTGAAGACCCTAAACATCCACGACATGTGTACAACCTGTAGAAGGCCTTCTATGGATTGAAGCAAGCACCAAGGGCATGGTATGAAAGACTCACTTCATTTTTAATTAAAAATAGATTCAAGAGAGGTAAGGTTGACCAAACACTCTTCACGAAAAAATCAGGTATAGACATATTAGTAGTTCAAGTGTATGTTGATGATATAATCTTTGGAGCTACTAAGAATGCCTTATGTGATGAGTTTACACAAATAATGCAGGGAGAAGTTGAAATGAGTCTCATGCGCGAACTCACATTTTTTCTTGGATTGCAGGTAAAGCAAACGTCAGAAGGCATCTTCATAAATCAAGCCAAATACACGTTGGAGCTGTTAAAGAAATACGAGATGACAGAAGTAAAACTAATGTCTACTCCGATGGCCACAACCACGAAGTTAGATAAAGATGAAAATGGTAAAATAGTAGATCGTATAATATTTCGAGGTATGATCGGATCACTACTATACTTAACAACTTGCCACCCTGATATTCAGTACAGTGTATGTCTATGTGCTCATTTTCAGTCATGTCTTAAAGAATCCCATTTGTTGGCTGTCAAATGGATTTTTTGGTATTTAATTAGCACACTAGACTTTGGCTTATGGTTTCCCATCAGTAGTTCATTTGATTTAATTACATACACCGATGTTGATTATGCTAGATGTATTGTTGATCGTAAAAGTAATAGTATGTACTGTCAATTTCTTGGTGGGTGCCTAGTTTCATGGGCCTCCAAGAAACAACATTCAGCAGCTCTCTCAACAACCGAGGCTGAGTATGTAACCGCCGGAAGTTGTGGAGCCCAAGTACTTTGGATTAAAAATCAACTGCTTGATTTGAATGTTGAAATGAATGGGGACCAGAACCAGACGACGGCCAACTAGGGATAACACACACACACACACACTAGCACTCTACACATCCTTGACCCCAAGGTCGAACAGTCCGTCCTAGCCGACGGAACCACGGACATGGCGACACGGCCAACCACAAGCCGAACCATCACCCCCGGGAGACTCTCTCAATCCCAAAACAACGGAAGGAACCCCTCGGGAGAATCTCTCCATCCCGAGCTAAGACTAGCGGAAGAACCATGCCTAACACCGCACGGGACGAACCAAACCACCAGCACGGTAAGCCACACCAGGGAGAAAGCCACGCTGAACCTACCTCAGGTGACGGGAGTACTAACCCACTGACCATGAGACCAGATGCATCATCCGACGACTTATACCGCAGCCTCACGTGTCTCCCTACATGCCCTCCGGCGGAAACTGAGACACCAACACAGTACACCACACCAGTGCATCACAGAACAAGGGCTAGCTGGGGTCGCACTCGTCAGCGCGGGTCCACTACCCTTGACCACGTGTGCACAACCAGACCATCTGCTCTAGGTCGATCCTCTAGCTAATTTTCCCCCCAGTCGGACTCTAGCTGCAAAGGCAAGGGGCCCTCAGGTAACCGGCCTAAAAGCCACTACACGGGACAAGCCTCCACCACTCCCTGGTGGGTCGGCACGCGTGCGTGCCCAGGTCAGCTACATCAAGTGGGTAGGGTCACCAAGAACTAACCACAACTATAGAAACCACCGGAGTACCACTGGCCTACACAGCACCACCACGAGGTGGCTCACTAGCACGAGAACCAAGGACCACCGACCTGACAGTCAAACCATGACTGTCGATCCATGGGAAACTAACTAAGCATAAGATGGAATGCCAGGACCACTGTAACGACCCAAGATCCAAGTACTGGAAAGGAACCGGCGCGGCTCGAACCTTGACCTGCCACCCACTAGTCCGAAGACTCATAAGGGTTAAAGGATGGTGTGGGAGGTACACAGGAAGTTAAAAAAACTACATAAATAACACAATAATCTAATA
Source organism: Amorphophallus titanum (assembly GCA_024336825.1). Lineage (NCBI taxonomy): Eukaryota > Viridiplantae > Streptophyta > Magnoliopsida > Alismatales > Araceae > Amorphophallus > Amorphophallus titanum. The sequence continues at coordinate 115,880 of JANBPO010008152.1, read as the reverse complement.
ATAAAGTGGAAAATAAATAAACCAGGGGGCCAGCCATGTCTTGCTATCTTCAGAAGGTCAAAGAGGCCTCTTCAGGTCTCGAATACTTCAAGATCGTGCACATCTCGAGGGCATAGAACACTCACACCGATGCCGTATCTCACCTTGCCTCATGCACTACATTTACCAGCTCTCGACCTATTTTGATCGAGGAACTCCAGCGGCCCAACATTGGGGAGTCTGAGCCACGGGTCAATCCTATCGACCATGAGCCGTCGTGGATGGACCCCATCCTCGACTACCTAATCCGACAGCGGCTACTTGAGGACTAAGTAAAAGTGAGGCGAGTCAACACCTGGGCTACCTGCTTCTCACTCGTTAGTGGATGCCTTTACCAGCGTTCCCTCTCTCAACCGCTCTTCAAGTGCCTTGTCCCCTCTGAAGTTGAGTTGGCCATCTGCGAGGTCCACGAAGAGCCATGTCAGAGGATGGGCACTTTCTAGGGGCCTTCTTTACCAAGGGTATTGGTGGCCCGCCATGTAGAAGAAGAGTCTCTACTACGCGTGCTAGTGCGATCATTGCCAACGGTTTAGACGCCTCCATCAATAGCCAACGACTCTGCCCCACACCCTAATGAAATCTTGCCCCTTCGCAAGGTGGAGAGTAGACATCCTCGGTCCCTTCTTAGAGGCTCAGGGATAGAAGAAGTTCCTAATTAATTATCGCCATCAACTACTTCACCAAGTGGGTTGAGGCGGAGCTGCTCACCAAAATAACAAAGTGACTTGGAAATTCATCCTACGGAGCCTCATCTATTCATTCGGGATACCCCAAGTGCTCACCACCAATAATGGATGCCAGTTCGACAATGCGCATTTCAGTGAAAAGTGCTCAAAGCTAGGCATTTGGAATCGCTACACTTCGGTGGGACACCCCCAAGCCAACGGCCTGGTCGACAACGTGAACATGGCTCTTCTACATGGCGCGAAGACCCACCTTCAGCAAGATGGAGAATCATGGGTAGACACACTGCCCAACATCTTGTGGGTGCACCTAACTACTGCTCGCACAGCCACCGAGGAGACTCTGTTCCACTTGGGTTATGGAGTAGAGGTGGTTAACCCTGTAGAAATCTCAAACTCGACGCTCAGGGTCAGCCAATTCGATGAGGCACACAACAACCAAGCGCTCTGGGAAAACTTGGATATGCTGCCCAAGGACAGAGATCAAGTTTGGGCTTGACTAGTCACCTACCAACAACAAACGGGCCAGTACTACAATGCCTGAGTATAAAACATCTCTTTCTTCTTGACGGCATGGTCCAACGGTGGGAAAGTGTTGCAAACCCTCGAATAGCTATCGGAAAGCTCGCCCCCAATCATGAAGGCCCATTCAAGGTTACAAAAGTGTTTGACAAGAGAGCTTACCAACTCACCTCCTTAAATGGCTAAGAAATGCTCCGCATCTCAAACTCTGTAAACCTTAAGGCCTATTACCAATAAAATGTGAGAGCCCAAGTGCTTCTCCACATCCTTTACTTCATGGATCTCCATGTGGCTTTGTGCCCCCAAGGGTCATGATGACAAATCGCCTCCTCTTCAGGAAGTAATGATGTACCATCCTCCCATAAATCGCTAAGGGGATCCATGCTCCTAGAGGTCGAGCTGATAAGTTGCCTCCTCTTCAGGAGGAATGACACATCACCCACCTTGGAATCCCTCATCTTTTCGATGTACGTCTATTGGTTTGGCCAACTGCGCCATTTACTCGGCCGACTAGCCCCATAACGGATGGCCGCTTGATGAACCCCTCCAGGAAGACGACCAACCGGCCCCACTGGTACAACAAACTATCGGCTACGCCTATGACCATGGACCATTGTGCCACCTGATGAAGGTGCAGAAATGGTCCCTTCTCATGTCTTAACAAGACCTAGGGCCAAGTACCCCCCACCGGTGCTTGGAGAGGCTACATCTGTCAAACGACTACTCTGGTTGACCGTGGGCCATTGTGCCACATGGTTGAGTCCGGAGAGGTCCCTTTCAGTCCTGCTCGGGACTACAGGCCAACATACCACTCACTAGCATAGGCGAGGTCCCATTCGTTGACCTGCCTGGCACTTGGCACGTATCGAGCCCTACACAGCCCACGGTGCCTCACTCTCGTTCTCTTACAACTCTTGTAGGACAACACTCTCGGCCTGTCGAAACAAAAGAAAAGAAGAGGCGAGAAGCCAACCAACATATATCAATGGCTTAGTCCTCTTCATCGGCACATGGATGGCCTAGTCTCGTTCCTCGAACAGACAAGGAAGCCTAGCATCGTCCTCTCCTCCTTCCTTCCTCTCTCTGAGCTCAGGGGTGGGTCCGAAATTCTCCTGAGCATCGAGCACTCTTGCTGCTCGGGAGTGGGGGGCTAGTGAGGAGGGCTGTTCCTTCTGCCAGCCCAATAAGCACCACATACTCTACCTGAAGCTTGAGCCTAGCTCTCCACGCCCACTATTTGAGTAGCATGTCATGCCTCATGTCCCGTCAGGACTAGCATTGTACATGAGCATACCCACAAACTACATCTACGCATTAATGGTGGATGGCTCCCCACTCTAGCAGCAGTACTGATACGCCGCCTGCACCATCTGTCCTGACTACACTGCTCCACTCCCTCTCCGTCTGGACCCTACCCTACTACATTAATGGCCGGTGCCCCTGTTGCATCAGTGGTGGAGCAACTGCCTTGACAAAAATGGCAAGTCAATGCCCACACCTTCTACTCCGTCAGGCACGCGAGTTGGGCAGCTCACATCTTCCTAGGTCACGGTAACCCTACGGACAACTCTCCTGGTAATAGTATAAAAAGACCCTAGCCCTGTGGCTAGGGGAAGGAGAGAAAAATAGGAGGTGTCCCTTCTCGAGTTTCTCACTCTTCACTCTAGCATGCCCCCTTTGCTCCATAATTAGCTAAATTGACCGTTAGAGGGTTGCCCCAGAGGTATCTCTTGGGGCTCCTTCTGACATCTTCTCGGTGGTTGCAGGTCCTTCTCCTAGTGAGACTCGGGCTCCAGTCGCCAACTATTGGAGGCGTTGACCGAGAGGTGGGTAACCATTTTTAGATCGCTACAATATGTTTAAAATATCTATTCCAATCATGCTTATTAGTGATTATATATTTTTGTCAATGTATGGAAGTTAACTAGGTGCTTGTGAAGTTCATTATTTTGTTATCCTTCCCAATATATAAGACTACGCAGTGATTGTCATTCTTGTAAGTGAAGAAAGGAGAAAGGAAGAAAGGGGAAGAAGAGAAGGAGATTTCATCTCTTCCAAGGCATTTCTGGAGTTTGAGAAACAAAGAAAAGAGGAGCAGATTGAAGAGAGGATCGAGAGGATGCTGAAATCGCCACCATCTGACAATAAGTCAAGAAGAACTTGAACATTCCTATAAGGGGGAGCTTTACTCTTGATAGACTTTATTTGGTTTAGCTTTGGGTTTATTGTATTTATCAGTGCACACTTTGTTCATTTTTGAAAGGATATTCTGTGTGTGTGTGACCATTTACATACGGTTGTGTGTGTTCGGTGTTGCGACTATTGCAGTGAGTGTGTGTGTTGTTGATCCGATCGTTGGATCATGTTGGAGACTCCGTATCCGTGTGTGTTTGGGGTTGTACCGCTTGTGTGTTGGGCTTGTCTTGCATGTGTGTGTTGCGGCGTATCCCCGTGTGTATGCAGGCGTCGTCCTGCATGTGTGTTGGAGCTTGGCTCCGTGTTAGGGAGTTTTTCCCATACTGGTTTTCTAGCGAGTGAAGCCTCACCAGTTTGGTGAGGGGTGGACGTAGGGAGCCTGTCATGGTCCCAAACCCCCTCCAAAATCCTTGTGTCTTGTGGTTTGGTCTATGTGGTTATTTCCTTATCATCTACCCCATTCACAGGAACTTGGTTTCAAATTTCATCTTGTTCACACACATTGCTTGTTTGTCTGTTGTGCACTGTACTACATCAAACAGTAATTGGTGCGGACACCAGAGCGAGCGAGAAGCATGAATCGGCGAGCCGTCGGTACCGTACGTAGAGCACCACTTGAGCTACATCGGCTTCCCTCTGGCTCGGAGACAGCCTGGAGTCTCTCTCTTGAGTCTTACTATTTATAGTATTTATTGGGACTTTATTTGTGTGTAATGTGTATTTATTTGATTTTATTTGGATGTAATTCGGATTGTAATAAGGGTTTATTTGTAATAGGGGACCACCTGGGTCCCGCGGGCCCCCATCCCTTCTCCCATTGATCCACCTCAGCCCTAGGGCCATGTGGGGTCACCCGAATGTGGCCGACTGATGACAACAACATATTATGGCAGTTTGTCGAAGACCGCTACCATCCGCTCAGATTTCAAAACCGAATGCCCGCCTCTCTTCTTCCTCTTTGCACCTTCCTCCCATCTTTTCCACTCCTGCTCATTCGTCATCACCCACAGCCCTCAAACTCACAATCTCCCAATCCCACTCTCTTCATTCTACTCACCCGAAGATGTGGAGGAAGACTTTGGGGCACTAGATGCTAAAAAGGCTAGTAGAGGAGGAGGTGGCATCATCGCGCTAGTAGAGGAGGAGGTGACGTCATCGGTCGTGGATCGTCGGGAGGGAGAAGAGCCACTGTCGGCAACTATCGGGGAGGAGGGCCCTCCCACCGCACCTGCAGTGCTAGAGAAGGCTTCTAAGCACCATCAGGAGAAAGGGGAAGCCAGAGAAGCCACGAAGGAAGCACCGGGGGCTCACGCTTCAGAGGTAGGACCGCGAACCTGTAAATCCCCCTTTTTCATTTTCTTCAATCTTCGTGGAATGAAAGTAGAAGGGTTCAGAGAACCCTAGGCAATCACGTGTAGGGCGTAAGATGCCCGTTCGGTGAGGCTAGGAATGGGGAGAAACCCATCGGCTGCGGTGATCGGGTAGTGGTCTACCAGAGACCGCTTCTTGAGATCATGGTCTGCCCAAGACCGCTACAAGCTTTCTATCCTATTTTTACCATTTTATCATGTTGACACTAACGTTGAGGCTTGATTGGTTGCAAGGGAAGACTCAGATGCAGAATTTGTGGCTGCAAGTTCGTGCAGTGTATCTCGCACAGCCAGATTTACAGAGAGAGACTGGCGGCGATGGACTTTGTAGAATTTCTCAGCGTAGAGGTGTGCAGGATGGATGTCGCACTACTACTAGCGTTACACGACCATTGGGATGCCCAGGAATTTTTGTTCCCTTGGGGGCACATGATCCCCACGCTCGAGGATGTTGCGAGGATCACCAGAATATGAGTCCATGGGGCATTAGTCAGTGGCTTCAATTACTCAGATTATCGAGAGTTCATGCGGTGGCTACTTAACTGTTTTAATTCCGCATCTGTGTTCTAGTATAAGTTTTTAATTAGGCATTTTATAGGGGAGATTCATTCACCCCCCCCTCTGAATCCGGGCCTAGCACCCTAACACAAACCTCACAAGCTCCCCCGCACTTGAAATCTATTTATCACGCGATCACTTTCCATTTATTGTTATAGTCCTTTGAGACCCATGGTCTCTGGAGATCACGATCATCTTCACCACACACCACTTTCATATACTTATTTTTTCCATCTATTTTTTCCATTGTTCTTTGTGGAAAATTTTCATGATCACGATCATCTTCACCACATGCCTCCAACATGTGCCTTCACTTCCACCACACCCAACAAAGAAGCCAACCAACTTGCGGATGAGCTAGCCAACTATGCTTGTTCTTCTACTTTTTTTGTCCATGTGGACAACATGGGCTCAACTGACACTCCTTAATTATGAAAAGGCCACTCCGTCTTTGATAAAATGCGGTGCCCTTGATCTATTCACCCCTACCCCATGCTTATTTTCGTACCATGTACTATCCTTATTTTGATCACTCATTCGTTAATAAAATTTAGCCTAACGGATGTTGGTTTAGTGGAGTGAGTCCATGCCCCTTCTCTAAAGGAGTGTGTGCTCTCCTGAGCCCTCCGCTAGGGATATTTACTTTAAATAAATAAATAAAGACCATCACCCTAAGGTGATTAAAAAAACTATGGATAAACCCCTTTTATCTAGTAGTCCTACAACCAAAATGGTTTGAGCTCATGTAACTTGATGAAATCCACCTAATCACAGTGCCTTGTAAAGCAACACAGTCACGTAGCAACTAGATTGACAATTTGATCTTGCGATGTGAGGATAACCCAAGCAAACCCTTCCAAGTGTTATTGGAACAACATGTAATAGAGAATTGAGTTGTGGAATCCAAAAACCCAAGGGTTCCACTTCACAATTCTCCACTAGAGAATGAGGAGTGGCATAATTGCTTATCATCAATCCTCCACGAGAGAATGAAATGAGTGTCATCAATCCTCCACCTGAGAATGAGTGGTATACCCATTCTTCTTCTTCACGAGCACAATGTTGGCCAGCCACGTGGTGTATTGATTTTCTTCGATAAAATCTACATCAATAAGCTTGTCGACTTCTTTGCATATTTGGGCAATGAGCTCTGGCCTCATGAACCGCGGCAGCTGCTTTACCGGCTCGGCTTTGGGGCTTATTGCTAGCTCATGTTGGGAGACTGCGGGGCTCAGTCCTGGCATTTTCTTGTAGGTCTAGGCAAAGCAATCCTAGTATTCTTGTAGCAGCTAGATATATAGCTTCCGTTCTTCAGCAGATAGCTGGGCACTGAGGAAGGTCGGCCTAGGGTCATCCTCGTTTCCCAGGTTTTCTTCTATCAGCTCATTGACCATGGCTTGGCCTCCGTCCTCTATTTTCGGGGGCGCTGGATGAAGGTCGACAAAGTCCAGAATATCATCTTCAAGGTCGAGAACCTCGCTCTCTTCATTTGGTTTCATTTGGGCTTCAATAGGGATCTCCGCCCCGACCAGCAGCGGTTGTGTGGATTGTTCTATTAGAAAATCCACTGCCGTTGTAGTTTCGAGGGGTGACTTGACAGCTTCATCCCCCACAGATAGACTTGCAATCATGGAAGACTGGTGGTTGATTATTGCTGGGCAGGAGCAGCATTGCAACTTTGTAGCAGAAGGTGAGAAGGTCTCGTCCTCTTGGATCGTGATATCCTTGGTGGAGGTGGCCTTTTCCTTTTTAGCAGCATACATCTCTTGACCGGTTTCGGCAGAAGCCTCCTCGATTGGTACGAGAGGTGCTGAGATCATCATCAGTAGAGGTCCACCGGAGGGAGACATCCCTGTTTCTTCAACATATTCGGCTTCGCTACTACTGGCCGTGTCAAATCTGGCTTGAAGGGCCGCTTCTTCAGGATAGACTTGCTCCCAACATCGGCAAGGAGTCATGGCCTCTATTTTTGAGTCTCTTGGTCGAGCCAATTTAGCATGTTCAACTTCTGCTGGGTACTCATCGAAAGTTGCCCCCAGCGAGTTGTCTTCAGCAGGGTAGAAAGCAGAGACGGTATTCACCTCATAACATATACTCTTGGGCTTGTACTCTGTACTTCTGGACTATTGTATAATTATAACACTCTGATAATCTAAATTTTGCTTCTACTTAATGTAATATTTTCTTAACGTTGTGCATGTAATTGTAGATCTTTATACACTACAACCTCTTTTCCAACCCTTTCGGAGCCTCATCAGCTTTTGGGTGGTGTCCTCGCATATTTGGATATTGGGTTATCGGTATCGGGGAAATTGAGTCGTTACAGAACAAATCATGTGGTGGAAGTCATGCTACAAGCTTGTGTCATTGACTTTGGTCAAAGTTGGCATGACCACTTGCCCCTGGTCGAATTTACTTATAATAATAGTTATCAGGCGAGCATTCGAATGGCACCCTTCGAAGCATTGTATGGAAGGAGTTATAGCTCACCAATATGCTGGGACGAAGTTGGGGAATGGCAACTTCTACGTCCGAACATGGTAGGAGACACCACTGAGAAGATACAAGTGATCAGAGAAAGACTCAAGATTGCTCAGTCTAGACAGAAGACTTATGTCGACACCCAAAGAAGAGATCTCGAGTTCCAAGTCAGAGACCATGTCTTCCTCATGGTTTCTCCTGGTCGAGGCATTAGAAGATTTGGTGTTAAGGGTAAGCTTGCACCAAGATATATTGGTCCATTTGACGTATGAGAAAGAGTTGGCGAGGTAGCCTACCGAATTACCTTGCCACCGCAACTATCTGAAGCCTATAATGTATTCCATGTCTCTATGCTCAAGAAGTATGTTCATAATTCATTCCATGTCATAGAGCATGATAACCTGGTGATGCAAAAGGATCTTACCTATGAGCAAAAACCATTAAGAATCCTTGATCGTGAGGTTCATTTGCTAAGGAAGAAGACAACTCCTATGGTGAAAGTTCAAGGAGTAAAAGCTTAGAACAAGAAGCCACATGGGAGGCAGAAGATTCGATGAAGTGATGATTTCCTGACTTATTTCAGAATCATAAGTACTCTGCACCCTCCATGTCTAAATGGGAATTGAATTTGGGTACCAAATTCTTTTAAGTGGGGGAGGGTGTCCCGATGCCATAGCAGTGGAGAGGAGGTGTCATATGTGGTGGTAAATCCCTAGAGGGATCAAGGGTTGGCGTGAAACCAAAGGAGTCTTTTGTTTGTTAGTTTTGTCGGCTTAGATCAAATGTCATAACGTCGAATGACTTGGCTTAGACGTAAGGTCATGATGTAAAGGGAGGATATCTAACGGCTTAGACATGAAGTCATGACGCCGTACAACTTGGCTTGGGTAGAAGGGCATGACGTCAAGGCAGAATATTTACCGGCTTAGGCGGAAAGCCATGACGCCGGATAAGAATATTTAATGGCTTAGACATGAAATCATGACGCTGTACAACCTGGCTTAGGCGGAAGGTCATGACGCCAAAGTAGAATATTTACCGACTTAGGCGGGAAGCCATGACGCCGGACAATGATATCTAACGGCTTAGACATAAAGTTATGACGTCGTACAACTTGGCTTGGGCGGAAGGGCATGACGCTAAGGCAGAATGTTTACTGGCTTAGGCAAAAAGTCATGACGTCGGACAAGAATATTTAACGGCTTAGACACGAAGTCATGATGCCGTACAACTTGGCATAGGCAGAAGGCCATGACGCCAAGGAAGAATATTTATCGGCTTAGGCGAGAAGCCATGACGCCGGGCAAGGATATTTAACGACTTAGACACGAAGTCATGACGCCGTACAACTTGGCTTAGGCGGAAGACCATGACACCAAGGCAGAATATTTACCGACTTAGGCGGAAAGCCATGACGTCGGACAATGATATTTAACGGCTTAGACATGAAGGTCATGACACCGTACAACTTTGCTTAGGTGGAAGGCCATGATGCCAAGGTAGAATATTTACCGACTTAGGCGGGTAGCCATGACGCCAGACAAGGATATTTAATGGCTTAGACATGAAGTCATGATGTCGTACAACTTGGCTTAGGCGGAAGGTCATGACGCCAAGACAGTATATTTACTGGCTTAGGCGGAAAGCCATGACACCGAACAATGATATTTAACGACTTAGACATGAAGTCATGACGTCGTACAACTTGGCTTAGGCGGAATCTGAAATAGATTTAAAAGTTGAAACCAATGTTTAGGGCCCAATACATATATACACTTAAATACATTTATACCAAATAGGCCTTACACTTGAATTATATAAAATGGGCCAAAAATAAATAGCGTCTCCTCTTAAGGCACCATTTCATAAATTGAAGACCCCTTAGTTGGGCGCCAATTACATGAAAGACACCCCTTACATGAGGCGTCATTTTCCTAAATCGTGCCCCTATCTAAGGCACTATTTCGTGCAGAAAGAAAAACAGAAACTCGTTGCAGTGTCTTGTTCGAACTAGGAAGAAGACAATCTGGGAAAGTATTGATTTGGGAAAGCTTTAATCTCAATAGGATTCTTCCATAGGGAATACTAATTCCGAGCGAACTCCAAAACCTTTTCCCTATAAATAGCAAACCCCCTCCATCGAACCCTCTGTTAATTCCATTGCTGAAGACATCCTGCTAAAGATTATTCTTCTCCGGCTGTGCGTAAGGGAGAGATTATATTCTCTTTCCCTGTTTCTCCGTGAAGGAGGCGGCTTGTGCTGCTGTTCTTCTTTTGTTGTGGTTGCCGTGGGAGAAGTCTACAACTTCTTCTACTCTTGTTATCATGAGAAGAAGAAAGGCTTCTTTTCGTATTTCACCATTGTGCTGCTTCATCGAGCAAAGGAGAAGGAAGCCTTTTGCTTCTTATTCTTCTACTGTTGTTCGTGGAGAGGCCATAAGCTTCTTCTTTTAGATTTCCTCTGAAGATGTGAAGAAAGCAGGAAGCTTTCCTCCCTCTTCTTCATCACTAGGCTGTCGAAAGATCTTCTTCATCCTATTGAGGAGTTGCTGCTTCTTTCTCAGGGACGATCAAGGGATTGTTCTGCTATAGCTGCCGAGTTCATCTTCTTCCTACTGCTATCCAGTTTCTCTGTTGCAAACAGAGTATCAGGGGTTATTATTCTTGCTGTTCTTCAATCTTTTCACATTTCCATCATCCAAATCAACTACAAGGTAGGTGTTCTCAAGTACAATCACCAATCTAATAGTTATTAGATCATGAGCATGCGTATATATATAGAAAATCTAAAAATTCAGAAAAATATCAAAAAATAGTAAATTACGTTTCCGCGATCCTCGGAACGCACCGATCGCAACGGTACCACTCTCGCCCGAGTGAACGACCGTGTCCGCCCGCAGCGGGGTTTCACAGGACTTGCCGAAAATCAGGTCGAAAATCGAAAAAACATACAGGAAAAATCGCGGAAAGCCTCCGAGCCTCCGAAACGACTCCGGATCGCGCCGATCCGAACACGAAAGATGTCCGAAACGAAATTTCAGACACGACAGAGCTAGACACTCCGAGAAAATAGGTTCGGGACTCAAAAATAAGGATCCGAAAAGGTCCAGGACATCACACGGGTACTGCAGCCTCCCTGGGGCAAACGCAACCTCGGCTTGGGGGGGTAACAATCGATACCTGGTCGGGCGCCGGAGCAACGTGGTCCACGGGGTGGGGAGCAAACCCCAGCAACCTGACAATCTCGTAGCTCCACGTCGGAACTTCAGGCGCCCCTGAAAGCAGAGCAAAGTTGACTAAGTACCATCCACAACCGATGCGACTTGATGGGAGAATAAAACCAGTACCCTGCGGTAACGGAGGACTCAACCCCAACTCCCAGAGTAGCACCGGAGTTAGAATGATGTCCGCATCAACGAATGGATATCGAAGAATGGCCTTCAACTTTTGGCGATCCTCAGCCCTGATGGGGGGCTTCCTATCACGCCAGGTGGGACGAATGCCTCTGTGCATCCAACTATCAGAGGCATCATAGTCTCTCGACTTTATAATATACACATACCGCTGCGACCAACCCTTGCGGTTAGCCGCAGTGTTGGAGACTTAGATGAAGTTTCGATGGGAGTGAGCCTTGAAATAGGCATAATATGTATCGGCCGGAACTCTGGAGAAGATAAAATTGCCGAAATAGAAGGACGCTTGGCTTCACCGATGCCCGCTGACATGCATAGACGAATCGGCAGAGGATGGAATAAGAATTGGGGGTTATTTCCCCAAGATGCCGCCCATAATGATGGAGGACAAATGCGATAAAGGGATGGATTGGAAGAAAGAGAAAGAATCCAAAAATTCCTAAGATAAGGGTGAAGCATCTCGGGAAGGGTCTAGAGGTTCCAGAAGATAAGGAAGATATGGGTTCAGAATTCCAGGAAAGAAGGATAAATGCAAAAGCATGTAATGCGATGAATGCAAGGGATGCATAGAATGCAAAGAAGAAAGTCTCCTCACCGCGTGGGTGGCCCACAGAAAGAAGTTTGTGGTTAATGTGGATGGAATAGAATAGAAGGTGAGTGGGGTAGCGGAAGGCCCCTTATCATAGGAATGCCCACTCCTCCAAGGCAAATAGCGTGCTCGGTCAGATGGCTCAATGAGTAGAATTATGCCTAAGTGCTCTCATTTGACGAGGTTTCAATGATTGTATAATCCAAAGTGAATGTTAACTCCCTTGGCAAATAGCCATAATGAAAGTTAGGGAGTATTGGAACTTTGGCACAAAATAGGTTTGGGTTCTTCAAACATGACTCTCTTGGAAGGAGAGGGATATCAATGAGCGGGAGTTGGTGTTTTGGCATGAAATTGCACAGGGTTCTTGGAATATCATCATGACAAGCATTCGGTAGAACGGGCATTTACAAGTTGTGCAGAAGTAAAGATGGAGGAATAACTTCATGACAAGCATTCGGTAGAATGGGCATTTGCACCTTTGTGGGGCGAGAAGGTTTAAGAATAGGGGAAGGATCATGATGTAGTGATGTGGGTTGTTGGAGGATCGACCCAGCATCATAACACCAATAGGTTTCATAAATGGGGGTTGGGATGGTGGCATCATCCTGAGCAGGAGTTTCTTGTGGTAATGGTGGAAGAGGAAAATGAAGAAAAATCAAAGTACGAATCTCTTAAGAATCTTCATAATCTTCACATGTCATCTCCAATTCTTCATAATTCAATTCATATTCTTCATAATCTGACTCAAGTGGATGCTATAATGGAGGCGTGTAGATGGGTGGAGGTGTATATTGACATGGAGGATTTCGTGTATATGGATGTTGATGTGGAGGCAGAGGGTCATATGAATGAACGGGGTGAATGGGTGGTGGGCAGACGGCATCCACTTGAACATGAAAACTTGGTAAAACATCTTACTCACATGTGTTGTGATGCCATTGGCATCTCTTCTATCATTCTAATCTTTCTCCATCTTGGTTATTTTGTCCATGAAAGCATAAAAGAGGTCGCCTTCAGGAGAAGGAGGAGGCGGCTGCGGGCTTGAAACCCTCTTTAATTGTTCCTCCATTTTGACAATCTTTTCAATAAGAACTTGTTGGACGGGTGTGACTTGTGAAGTAGATGGTTGGTCATGGGAACTTGGAGGGGCGTCTTGATAAGGAGGCCATGGAGGGTGAATGGGCTAGCCCATAAAAAGACCCGGTTGGACCGGGGTGCAAGGAGTACATGGGCCTTGGGGTCGTGAAGGAGGGTATGTTGTGTCCCTGTGGTTTTGATGATAGCAAACACTATAAGTCATCATGTGTTTACATGAAAGATTGAATGTTGATAAAATATGCATTTGATTATGCATCTGGTCATTACACTGTGCATTAATGAGGATTGTTTGTTGTGCATTGATTTTTATGCCTTGGAGTGTGTGTATGTCATTTTATCGAATAGTTTGTGTGCATGACATTTCTGTGTGCATGGCATTTCATCGAATAGCCTATTTGCATACACAAGGTCGGCGCACGTTTGCTTTAAGGTCAATGCACATCTTGTATTCTAGCACATGAAGTCGGTGCATGCCTTCTTAAGAATTTAAAGTCTGTACATGACTTGTATTTCTATATACAAGGTCGGTGCATATCGCTACCTGTCGCGTACAAGGTCGGTGCACTTTGTTATAATGCATCATATAGGTCGGTGCATGTTTGCTTTTAACTGTCTATAGGTCGATGCCTATTTCGCCCGACGCATGATAAGGTCGGTGCTAGTAGCATTCCGTGTACAACTGAGGTCGGTGCTAGCAGCATTTCATGTAAGTAATGTCGGTGCTAGTACTTAGCAGGTTGCATGTAAGGTCGGTGCTAGTAGCAACTAAGGTTGATGTTAGTTCCATGCAGGTATCGCTAAGGTCTGTGCTTGTTCCTGTAGCACACTTAGGTCTGTGCATGTTGCACTAGGTCAGTGCTAGTATGGACTAAGGTCGATGCTAGTTCATGTTCCATGCACATAAGGTCGGTGCACCTTACTGTTGAGGTCGGTGCAGGTTTTCGTATAGCTAAACTAAGGTTAGTGCAACTACTGTTGAGGTTGGTGCATGTTCTAGTCTCAGAGGTATAAGGTCAGTGCACATTTCATTTATGGTGAATAAGGTCGGTGCAGGTCTAGTTGTCAAAGGCCAAGGTCGGTGCTAGTTCATGTTTAATGCCATATGAAGTCGGTGCATGTTTCATACATCAAGGTCTGTGCACGTTTGGTTCCAGCATATACCTAGATCTGTGCATATCTTCATGTCTGAGCATATGCATTAAGCTTACTTCATCATAGTCAGAGAACATTGGTTGTTTACTTATGACTACAAGGTGTTTGACTAAATGCCTTGTATTTTTACTAACAGGTTTAAAAAAGGCACGTGTTCCCAAAAAGGGGGGATGCTGGTGCATAGACCCAGGGAACAAATGATTGGGCATGTGATCCAATACAAGGCTAGAATCATAACATAAGAATTTTCCATTTGTTTGCATCATAGGAAGTCTTCTACTCCATCTCTTCACACGAGGACTCCAGCTGTACATTAGCTCTCACGTGATCACTTAAGTCACGCTTGAAGCATTAGCTCGTGGGGTTAAGAAAGCCCATTATTGGCACATGATCCAAGGGGAGCAATCATCCTGATTCACGCCACGTGGATCAATGTCCCATCTGCACCTGACACGTAGCTTCTCTGGAAATGGTGGGAACGAGCTCTCCACACGCCTGAAGTGAGAGCTTGTGGGACCCAAGCCTAAAGCCTATAAGAAGGCCTCTTCTGCTATCTAAAGAAAAATATAATGAAGAAAAGAGAGAAGAGGCAGAAGAAGATAGACTTTAGAGAAAGAGATAGAGAGAGGCTGCTGAAAGAGAGAAGAAGAGGTAGAAAAGGGAAAAGGGAAAAGAAGAAAAGAAGAGCAAGTGAGTAGAGATTAGAGCAGAAGAAAAGAGGAGGAGACTGACTAGAATGGAGAAGAGAGAGCAGACAACAAAGGTGATAGAGGCAGGAGAAGAAGCAAGTACTATACTAAGGCAAACGTGCATGCGAAAGAAGCAAGCAAGCAAACCATGTTATGTTCTTTTTTTTCTATCTTTTTCTTTTCTATTTCCTTTTTTCTCTCTCTTCTTCTTCTTCTTTTTTCTTTCTTCTTCTTTCTTTTTTTCTTCTCTTTCTTTTTTTTTCTTCTTTTTTTATATGGGGCTTAACAAGTACACCCGCAGGTCGACAGTTTGAGAGATAAGTGGCTGATGCTGCGACAGTGGAGAGAAGATGTCATATGTTGTAGTGAATCCCTAGAGGGATCAAAGATTGGTGTGGAACCAAGGGGGTCTTTTGTTTATAGGTTCGGATAATAATTTTGGGCCAATGATAAGAGGTTTGTCGGCTTAGACCGAAGGTCATGACATCGAATGACTTGGCTTAGATGTAAGATCGTGATGCCAATGGATAATATCTAATGGCTTAGATATAAAGTCATGACGCCGCACAACTTGGCTTAGGCGGAAGGCCATGATGCTAAGGCAGAATATTTAACGGCTTAGACGTAAAGTCATGACGCCGTACAACTTGACTTAGGCAGAAGGCCATGACGCCAAGGTAGAACATTTACCGGCTTAGGTATAGAGCCATGACGCCGGATAACTTGGCTTAGGCGGAAGGCCATGATGCCAAGACAGAATATTTATTGGCTTAGGCATAAAGTCATGACGCTGGATAACTTGGCTTAGGCGGAAGGCCATGACGTCAAGACAGAATATTTACTGGCTTAGGCATATAGCCATGACGCCGAACAACTTGGCTTAGGCGGAAGGCCATGATGCCAAGGCAGAATTTGACAGTTTAGCTTAGGTAGAAAGCCATGATGTCAAGGTAGAAATTTTAACTGGCTTAGGTGGAGAGTCATGACGCCGGACAGCTTGGCTTAGGCAGAAGGCCATGACATCAAGGTAAAATTTGACAGCTTGGCTTAGGCAGAAGGCCATGACACCAAGGTAGAATATTTAATGGCTTAGACGTAAAGTCATGATGCCGTACAACTTGACTTAGGCAGAAGGCCATGACGCCAAGGCAGAATAGTGACAGCTAAGTTGGGCAGACGGTGTTTCCTCTAGCTTATGGATCCCTACTTCAGAACTTTATCTACTCCACGAGTAACTTGCTCGTGTCACACAGTGAGCCGCGGAGGCAGAGGGAATGCTTTTCACACAGGTGAACCATAGAATTTTCTTTGTTCATGCCTTACCATATACCTGAGATGGCAGATATGGCAGGCGGAGGAATTGCAGGAAGTATTGGCTCATGTCACATAGGGGGAAGTCAGGGTAGTAGAGCTAGAATAACAATTGCGGCGGCATCCAAATGACGACTCTTCTCGTGACGCCATAGAGTTGCAGATCACCCTCCAACTAGAAAGAGAAGACATGGAGAGAGAACAGATCGAGAAGGAAAGGGATAGGGAAAGAGAGAGGGCCAAGAGATTGGTCAAGAAAGAAGAGAGGAGGGCCCTGGAGGCCCAATTATTTGAACTCTGGATCAGTCTCGGTCTCGCCGAGTAGTGGCTGAAGGATGGTGAGGAATGCTACTGAAGAGCATGAGAGTGCAGTTTTCATGTCAGTAGTTTCTTTGCTGCCCCCGCAGATCGACGATGGGGTGTGGAGATGGAAAGGGGAATATAGAGCGGTAGGAATACCGCTTCTCATAGTTTGACGGTACCCTCTAGAGCTGCTCACCCGGAGAGCGACGAGATGGGTAATGCGCAGAGAGAGGGTGAAACTTGATGTGAACCTTTTTTTCAGAATGGAATAAAATATTTGGTTCTTTGTTCTCTGCCTCTTTCTTTCTCCCGCTGACGACCGCCGCGCTCTCGGGCATCGAGCGTCACCAGCTCGCGGGTGCCGCCGGCGTCAACAGCTTCGTCCGCCAGATCGGCGCGTCGATCGGCCTGTCGGTGTTCGCGACGCTGTTCACGCAGTACAGCACCGAGGCGGCGACCGGCCTCGCGCCGGCCGTCAGCATGCTGCGCCCCGAGGTCGCCGTGCAGTTCATGCAGACCAAGGCCAGCATGATGGCGCACGGCATGTCGCCCGACATCGCCGGTGCACTGACCACCAAGACCTTCGCCGGCCGCGCTGTAGTTAGCATGTTAGCCTTGGTGTCCCTGACTTCTGATGTACCCTCATAGATTAGCTTAAGCCTATCCCACATTTCTTTTGTAGATTTGCAAGTGGATACTATTGAGTATTCAGTGGGGTTAATAGCGCATTGCATGATGTTCATGGCACTCCAATTGGTTGTGGATTTTTTGATATGGTCTTGAGTCCAGGTGTCATCTAAATCTGGTAGGACAAATGGGCCTCTACTCACAACATGCCATATCATGTGATCCTGGGCAGGCATGAAGACTTCCATTCGATTCTTCCAGTATAGATAATTAGTTCCATTGAAAAACAGTGGTCGGTTGATGGCATGACCCTCAGCTATGTAGCTGCGAGGGACATTCCCATTGGATCTCCCTGGGTCATTGGACCACATCTCTAGGGATCCTGCTCTGATACCAACTGTTGGATGGTATGAGAGGATCTAGAGGGGGGGTGAATAGATCCGATACCAAATATTGGATTTCTAACAACAAGCTATTAGGGGATGTAATTGCGATTAGCTCAAGTGAAGATAGTCAACATATTAACGGAGCTAAGCAATAGGAGATGCACTAAGATAATACAAACCACCTGCGAAGAGGGGACAGAAGAAATGGAGAGCAAACCACAACACAATACTTTTTAAGGTGGTTCGGCTGCACAACGACACACCTACGTCCACCCCTCACCAACTTGGTGAGGCTTCCACTCCTTGGCCAAAGGAACCACGCACACATCCGCTAAAAAATAATAAAACATGGGGACCAGTCGCAACACACAAACACACACGAGGACAGGTCCTCAAAGCACACGGGAAAGAAGTCTTACAAGGAAGAAACAAAAGACAAAACAAGAAAATCAAAGACAAGAAACTGCAACTATAGTAGTAAGGGAACTGGGGTTGGATGGCTGGCTGGCTGTGGATCTCTTCTTTCTTTCTCCTTTCTTTTTGATGGAAGTCTGAGCAGGCATTCTCTCCCCTTTTCTTTTCTCTCTTCCCACGTTCTGCTTTTTTTGTAGGCCACCTTAGTATTTTAGCAACTTCTTCTGGGAAACCGCCATGGATAGGTATTTTGGGTGTTACCCTATGTCCGAGGCCATGCAAGTCTCTTTTGCCAAGGAGAGACTTTTGCACTAAGCCAAGCATAAGTGGAGATCCGTTGAGATCTTGAGAGACATTAGGCGGAAAAGGCCAATCGAGTCTTGGTACGACATGAAAAATGTGCTTAGAAGGACCTACCTATCTCACCCTGTCATCTCCAACCGAGAAGATCAAAGTCGGAGGAGAAAGGTTCCACCCATGTATGAGTCTAGGTTCGAGACTAAGCCTCATGATTATGGACAAGTCTCCCAAGGCATCTCTATCCTGAGGGATCCCACCCTCACCGAACTCCTATAAACCTTTAGGGAGAGACTAGAAAGGATGCGCACTCCTATAGGGTCACCGACTTCCCCTAGCCCACCTCCGAGTCAGGATGAAGTCGTGCCAGAACATACAGAGGTCAAGGCTGACACTTTTGGCCCAATACCCTTGACGGAGAGCCAAAGTCCCACCCACTTCATAGAGGCGTCCTTTTCCCCACCCAAGGGAGATGCTTCACCCTTCGACCCTCATCTAGAGCTATTCTTGCCTCTTGAGGGTGAACTTGTCATTGAAGAGCCTTTAGCTAGCTGGTTAAGGAAGGGCATAATTCTAGATGCTCCGATCCCTTGCTATCCATCCATGGACTAGCACTCCCAGTAGTATCCCTTAACTCCTTTCACACCACTTTTTAGTCCTTCTACTTTGTAGAAAATGTGAAGGACCTTATTAAGAGTTTAGATTGTTAGGGGGAGTTGACGTATATGTTGGCCTTAGGGTCTGACCAACCCTATAGTCATAGCTTCACGCACCCTACTTTGGGGTCCATTACCTCAGTGTGCACCATAGGTGATATCACCTCCGAGGTCCTTTTGCTCTTTCCCATACCCGATGAGCTTGACTCTTTCCCATTTCATGGTGTTACTATCCCGAGGGAGGAACCTTGCCAACCTTGCCTTCCACGTGAGCCCCTTGTCCCATCTGTCATAATGTCAAAAGGTGACCCTCCGCATCTTGCCGAACTTCTTCACGTTATTTTCCTTCCCAATATCTTCAAGTATCAAATCCAGGCAATGTGCTGCACATGTGAGCCAATATAAATGCCTGCGCTTCTGCATCAATTTCTTCGCTGCAACCTTATAATAGGCTTCATTATTAGTCATTACTTGCACAACATTGTCCTCTCTAGTTTGATCTACCATCTTATCTATCAAATGAAACAAATAATTGACATTTTTTTCATAATTTGATGCATCTACAGATTTAACAAATGCTGTACCTTCGATGCAATAGTTCAAAAAGTTAATCATGGACTTCTTCGTGGTACCAGTCTAGCCATCACACATGATCGTGCATTCTCTCCCCATCCATATATGCTTGAAGCTTTTGATCCACTGATGGAGCTCTTTAACCTCTCCCTCAAGGTCACGCCCGTATGTATCTCAACGTGACGGGGCCTTCAAGCCAGGGTCAGCATCTGCTATGACATCTAGCATAGGTTGGAAATATTCTGATTCAGCTGCAAGTGCAAGGACACTTGCATGGAAAAATCATTTGTAAATACTTTTAAATGCATGTCCTGTAACTTCTGCTATTTTTTTTACCCCTCAATACTTGCTTGATTTTAAGTTGTGTAGCATTTTACCTTCTGTGCAGATAGCTGTCCCTGGGGCCTCCTCTCTCCCGGGCTGCACCAGTGTCAGGACGTCGTGTAGCTCGTGCTACACCAACTGTACTGGAGTATGTCCCTGAACCTATCGGTACTTTTCCTTTCCTTTGAGCGGCTTGTTTACGCTTTATTGCTTCAGTCAGCTCTGAATCTGAATCCTCAGTGCTTTCCTTGTCATCATCACCCCTCCTTCCCCTTCTGTCCAAAATCTCCTCAGTAATTTCAACATCATTTTTAGCCATTTGTTGCATCATCTCTTTCTGCCCGGAAGACACTGGTGCATTTCTTCTCAGACCTCTCAGGGACATCTGTCACATTGTTTGACTTCTCCTCTTATCCCCAAAATGATGAAGCCTCACTCCTTTCCTAAGGAAAAGACCCAACTTTTGTTTGAATGTGCTACCAAATATAGCACCTAAGACACCCAACACTATGCATGACCTTAGTTTGTTTCTAAATGCAGCTAGACCCAGAAGGGTGCATTGCCGAGCTCGAGGGACTTCTCCACGCTACCGTGCAGCAGCGAGATGAGTACCGAGTGGCTTTGGAGCTTCTGGTGAGCTTTCTTAGACTTAAAACTGAAATGCTTTATGCAAATTGACTAACCTTTGGAAAATGCAGCGGGCCGAGGGAGCCCAGAGGACCGGACCAGATGCGTCGTCCTCCACTACATAGCCAGTCGGGGGATGGGCTGAGCGAGATGCAGATTTCGCTCGAGCCGTAGCTCAAGCTGAGGAGGCCGAAGCTACCCTCGCGGAGCGGGTAAGAAAAAAAACTTTCCTAAAATTGCTTTATGATTATGCAAATGCCTAGACTGGCCATGATGTGAATGTTAATGTGCATGCGAGAGAATTAGCCGCAACATTGGCAGAAGCGGTAGAGGTACCCCATCTCCGGGAAGAGATTGACCGACTCTGGGGAGAGGTGACCCGGCTGAGTGGAGAAGCGGCGGACATCGAGCGGTACTGGACCGAGGCTTGTGAGTCATGACTTCCGGTGCACGACTTGAAGATCGAGCTCCAGACCATGGAGCGGACCGTCCGGCTGATGGGCCGAGCACCCGAGCGGAATGCGTCCCGAAGCGACGCAGCAGGAGGCTCACGGAGCGCGGCACCGAGCGCGTCGGTGGGAGACGTTTTAGCTAGCTCTTCCGCCCGCTAGAGGAATGAGGAGGCGGAGTGGAGACATCCACGAGAAGAGGAGGAACACAGCGCCATGGAGCCACCGCCAAAGCGGCATGAGGGCACCGGGGATAGTGGCGGCCCGGGAGATAGACCGGCCGAGTGACACTTATTTTTTTGTTTTTGTTGTTGTGTTTTTGACTTTGTTATTTTGATACACATTATGAGACAATTTACATGTGATGAAAATGAAGGGATTTTGTTTTTTTGTGAAAAAGATGTGATTATGTGAACGTGTGTATGTGTGGTTGTGTAGATGTGTGATTGTGAATGGATATGAGTAATTAAATGCTAGAAAATGCCCATAAAATCAAAAAAAGCCTAAATTTATGGAATAAAATCTAGACTAACACTAAGGATCCGCTAATCCACGGGCCTTACAGAACTTCTAATAGAAGGTGCAAGCCGCTATGACTTACTTTTCTTCCTCTTCTTTCACCCTTTTGTTCTTGCTGTTCCCATTGCCATTACGGGACCTCTTCTTGTTGTCGCGGGACTTGTAAGTTCCCATGATGTTAAACTTCTCTTCCTTCCTTCCCCTTTTGTCCTGCTTGCGGCTAGATTCTTCACCATTCCCCTTGTACTTCTCAACTTTTTCAATGGTCCTCTCACATAAATGGGCCCTATGCACCATCTCCGTATAAGTTCAGATATTTAGGGGCCCAAGTTGCTTGACAAAAATGGACCTCAATCTGTCCATAAAGCGATTGGCCTTGAGAAGTTTCGTACTAACAAGATATGGAGCGTACGGGCCCATCCTGGAGAATTGTAGCTCGTACTCAGCCACGGCCATCATGCCTTGCCGAAGGGAGGCAAATTCTGCCGCTTTCCTCTCGCAGACATGCTCCGACAAATACTTTTCACGGAAGAGCTCAAGAAACTCCTCCCAGGTAAGTTGTAGGTTATGTAGATGAGCTGAGGTGGCCTTCCACCACATACGTGCATCCTTGTTTAATTAGAAAGTGGCAAGTAAGACCATCTCCTGGTTTGTGCATTGCATAACATTGAATATCCTGTCCATTTCATCTATCCAATTTCTTGCTTTATCAGGATTGGATGATCCTGAGAACTGTAGAGGGTTCATACTCCAAAAATTTCGATGTAGATCTCCCACGCTAGCTCACGCGCCTGCTTGTGCTACTGTTTGTAGGGCTTGGGTGAGACCCTAAATAGTTTGTTGCATGGCTTCCCAATTCGCATGATTAGCGGCCATTTGGAAAGTGAGGTTCCTGAGAAAATAAATAATTTGTCATTTTTTGAAATTAATGGGGGTTTAATTCTAGAAGAAAATTATCATTAAAGATATTGCTTAACTATAACCCGAGCTCTACCCATTCGAAAGCTGTAAAATGAATTACAGAAAATTGGGAATCAACGCCTTCCTGGAAGGATGCTGATTACGTAAAAATGAATTTATATAAAAGAATGTGCGCCTGTCCTGAAAGACGCTATTTTATTTAGCGCCTGTCGTGCAAGATGCTGTTTTCTCTGATCGTTTAGTTACTGAGTTTTAACCCTTCACCGTGGGTATCGCTAGCACTCTCATCCCATTTTCGTGGATGAGGTCCCTGTTTCTGATTTATATCGCATGCCCCTAACTCTCCAAGGTGATTGAGCTCTCCGCGGGACATTTCGTTCCTTCGGACCAGTGATTTCATCTTAGAGACCTCCGTAAGTCTACACTAGCCATGGATTCCCTCAAGGCAGTCGAGCAAGTTGTACCCTAAAGCCCATTACACCGTGTCACTATCATTTCCCTCTGAGAAACATGACGGTCTAGCCCTCATAAAATGTTGTTTCTAGCTTTTATGGGAAAATTGTCACATTCTAGAAATTACATCCAGGACAGTGCACGCCGTTTACGAATAGTGCCTAGATTGGCAGACGCTATTTACTTCGTGCCTATTTATCTATTTTTAGAATCAACGCCCATTACTATGGACGCTAATTCTAATCTGCGGCGCCTATGGAGGACGCCATTTATCTAGTTTTATGAATGTGTCCTAGATTTCTAGTTAAGTCATCTCTACACGATTTCTGCATTGAATTCCCTTATTCCAAAAATCTACCTTATCATCCTACAATAATATAAGTCCTTTGGAATTCTCTTGGCTACTAAAATTATAGTGGATGTCAAATTACATGACCCAATGCCTGCGCATATAGGGCCCAATCTGGTCCTGGAAGGAGCACCCGAATATACTTGTGCCCATGGGAGTTAAATGATTATGGTGTGACATTGCACCGGAGTGCATGACTATCTTGATTATGATGTTTTACAATCTCTCTCGTGCTTGATATTACTTGACGTGCTTGACTTGCGTGGCCGGGTTTGGGCAAGTACTTGAATAAATAAGTAGCCATCCCTTCATGACGTGCCTTGATACTTTACATGTTTGGTTCCCTTGTTAACTCTACTTGTTACACTTGAAATCTTGCTAGTTCATTCTTGTTATTTATTGCTATTTCCCTCTTGTTATTTACTTGCATTTTCTAAAACATGAACATGCCATATTGCATAATGTATTAATCACTTAAAGCAAGTCTAGGTCTAGAGATATAATTTCTATTGAGCTTTCGCTCATCAAGTGTTTCCCAATATTTTTCAGGTAACTCAGACTCTAACTCAGAACCAGATGGGGATGACCAAGAGTGATGAGTGTAGACGCTTCCAAGCACCAGCCCAAGTCACATCATGTCTAGAAATCAACATATTGCTGTTAAAGACTTGTGGCTTCGTGTCTTTCCCCTGAGTCATTGTCATGTCTTTCCTTTGAGTCACTGTCATGTTATCTTTATTTAAATGAGTTGTGATGGAAGAGGCTCATGTCCTCTGGATGTTGATGGATATTATTCCTTTAGTCTTTCGCTGTTAGTCTTCATTATGGATTATTTGTTTAAAGTGGTATCAGATTAATGTTTTAGATAATGGATTGATGGTATCAGTTATTGATGAATTATTTATTTAGCGCACTCTGGCGTTGTAGAAATTCTTATTGCTCTGATTGAAATGAATGATATAAACTCGTCGCACCTCTGGGTTCCTTTCGCGCTCGGGGCGTGACACTTCCCTCCGCTGTCCACCTCATAGAATCCCTACTAGTCCATCCCATCCTGCGCACCACCCAGCTGACTACCAACTCGCAGACGCCCATCGTCGATGCTGTGACTGCTCTACCTGGAGGTTCAACAGTAGTGCCCATATTGCCAACCGCCGCCACCATTGGCATCTCTGGTTCTCGTCGTCATCCCGTCAAGTGCTCTGGGCTGCCCATGCAGCGACGGTCACCCCACTCGCACCACTCACCTCTGTCTGCATCGGTCCTGCTCACAAACACCACTGCTGCCTCACGCCAGCCGCAGCCACCTGGGGTCGCAGCCGCACGAGCGAACCACCACTGACTCCGAGCGAGCAGTCCGCCGCAGCCAGCACGCTGCCATCTTCTCCAACAGCCCTGCCCAGCCAGTCCTCACCAGCGACATCCCTCTCCACCCCTGATCACGGCAACATCCCAGTCGCTCTGAGCACCCCCCATCCCGTCTTCTCTCTCTCTTAAGTCTCTCACGTTTTATTTTCTTTACTGTAGCATTTTATTTCCTTTACTATAGTAGGCTGGGTAAAAGTGAGAAAATATTTTCAAAAAAAGAAGAGAATATACAAGGAAATATTATGTGAAGAGAATAGAGAGGAAAAATATTTTGTGGAGAGAAGGAGAAAGGTGAGAGAAAAATGAAATGAAAAGAAAAACTCATACTCGGAGGTTCGTCTCACATCACATGGCCGAGCACTGCAACACGGCCGAGCGCTGTAGCACGACTGAGCACTGTAGCACGACCGAGCACTGTGGCGGAGCCGAGCATTGTAGCACGACCGAGTACTGTAGTACAGCTGAGCATTGTAGCACGGTCGAGCACTATAGCACAGCCGAGAACTGTAGCATGACCGAGCACTGTAGCACGGCCGAGCACTATAGCATGGTCGGGCATTGTATCGTGGCCGAGCACTACAACATGGCCGAGCATTGTAGCACAACCGAGCATTGCAGCGTGGCCGAGCACTGTAGCATGGCCGGGCATTGTATCATGGTTGAGCACTGTAACATGGCCAAGCACTGTAGCACGGTCAGGCACTATGGCACGATCGAGCACTGTAGCATGACCAAGCACTATAGCATGGCCGAGCACTGCAGCATGCCGAGCACTGTATCCACAACGGCACGCCTTTCAGCCCATCCACCTGATGCAGCTCACTTTGCTCTTCACCCAGTGACGCATTGCACCCGTTAAACCAGTGTGATCGGCACAAGATACAATGGCCATTACATACGCCCCTCGGCGGGTAGCGGGGCTAGCTGAGGTGTCACCCTGTGGTGTCGGCACGCGAGGTGCTCCCACGATCTGAGGTAAACTCAGAGACAACTCTGATGAGACACCACTATGGGGGTGGCAGCCACAAGAATAATGAACCTTAGACCTTAGATTGCAAGCGCGACCGAACGACAAATTCACTCGAGCGGACTCACCCGCGTAGCGCACACCCGGGTCCGTAGGTGGAAAGAAATTTTGTCCTCGAAATTAGACGAAAGGACAAGGAGGAAACTGACAACACGACACACCCTATCGATATAAAAGACAACTGAAAGAAACAGAAACAGATGCCTTGGAAATCGAAGGCTGACTTTCCACGTGGCATGAAATAGACTCGCTTGCGACAACAGTCAACCATGGTGCCATAAAGTTCCAGCCAATCGATGCCTAGAATTACGCCGTAGTTGGCCAATTGTAATGCGTAAAGCCTCGCTGGCAGTTTTTGACCACTGACTAGAACTGGAGAATTTTTCAGACACAGAGGAGTGGACATGTAATCGCCAGACGGGAACTCCATGAGCATCTCACCGGAAACTTCATTCACCGGCCCTTCAACACGAGCAATAAAATCCTCAGAGACAAAAGAATGGGTCGCACCGGAATCGAAAAGAACACACGCTGAGCGATCATAAATCAAAACCGTACCTTTGATCAGATTAGACGCCAATGCCTCCACACGAGTGATGTGACTAACCCTGGCTCTCGGTGGATGACTAGCTATAGATGACTGCTGGGAAGGAGCGGGAACTGGTAGGTCTAACGGTTGAGGTTGAGGTGGTGGAGGAAGATGAAACTGCGACCGCTGCGGCTGGGAAGTCTATGAGAACTGCACCATTTGCGGCCTCAAAGGATAGCTTCGGGAGATGTTCCCCAGCTGATCACAGCGATGGTAGACAACCGGCAGAGAACATAGCACGCCTGGATGACTGCCACCACACTTGGAACATAACCTCGGCTGAGAAGCAACAAAATCCTTACGCGGTCGAATAGAGGAAATGGACTGCTGACTCGAATCAGAAAATGCTGACTGATCGAACCTCTTTTTCTTGGACTTCTTAAATCAGAATCCCTTGCCTTGAGAATTGCAGGAAGCACCATCGACAGTAGAGAAAGTGGGAGAAGCTCCTGGAACAGACGACGGGTGGAGCGGCTGATGCTTTACGGCCGACTAAACCATCCCAATTTGAGGAAGTCCTCGAGTCCTCGCCAACTCTAACTCTAGCGCGACGACGGCTTGGTACTGATGCAGAACCCTGGGCCAAGCAACAAGTCTACCCTCACCGCCCTCCCTCTCTGGTTCTTTAGATCTCTCCCAGGGGTGCCCCTCTCTCCTCTCTATCTCTTCCTTGTTTTGTATGGTGGAATTGAGGTCTGGCAGGCACATGGAGATCACTGAGAGGAGCTTGTCTAGTTCGAGTGCTTGTGTGGATACTTCTAGAGATCGTGCGCCTGCACGATTAATATCCCACCGATCCGCACGGGAGATTTGCAACACCACAAATCTCTTTCCCCATCTAGGTTTCTCATTTTGATTTCAATCCCAACACCAATATCTCAAGGAATCGCGTGTTTCCGCTGCATGCTTATTGTGATTCCTTATAGTGGCATCGCCAGATTGCTGGCTTGATTGAAATCAAGTTTATATGCATGTTAATCCTTGTTATCAACCCTAATCTCAGTTTTTTTCAACCATGCCAACCACATGGGATGGGGGTGATAAACTCCATGGGATGGGGATTCTGATCACTAGAGAAGGAGGCCAAGGCAATCAGTGATAGTCAAGGGTGTCTACGATGGGATGCTAAGGCCGGGGACGCCGATGTGCGGCTAGATTTACCCGACCTATGCATGGGTTCACCGGTGGCGCAGCCAGCTTCGTGGCACTCCAAAGGATCATCTACGCCTTGCTTGTGGCCATGGAGGTGACTGGGCCATCGTGCCCTCCTTCTAGCTGGCCGTCCTGCCGAGATTAAAGGGGCTGGCCATGGGAGGCTAGATTATGAAGGAAGAAAAATAAACGAAAATAAAATTGTTGTTACATCTTTTTCGGCACCAATGGCTAGTGGTGGGCCATCGTTCGGTAGGTCGGCCCTACCCCCCGCTTTCTTCCTTGGACGTGGCAACATGGCTAGCGTTTGGAACCCTAGCCACCACCCCTCCTCCTATCGGGTGAGGGAGAAAGCCATCGCAGGTCTGACTGGGCTTTTGGATCCTAGTCCAGACCCAGACTGGATCCACAGTGCTTCCACTTCCTCTTCCTATAAGGTAGCCGACTGATTCAAGGCCCATTAAGCTATACCTCGAGGGCACAATACCCACAAGAAAGAAATGCGGAGTAGAGGGTACCTTATCAGCGGGGAAGCTGACGATTTCCCCAACACCTGTAAATGCCACGTTAAAACCAGAGGAATGACCGTCAACAGCGTGGTCACGACAACGTCTAGGCACATGCAGCTAAGATGGAGTCACATCGAGAAAAACTAATCCTCTCGGCTAGACACAATTGCACAAAAAGAATCCTTGGCCTGTGGGTCATCAACCCACACGCTTTCGCTGCGCGCTCTATAATGCACAAGGATATCAGAAAGAACCTTGGCCTTTGCATCTTAGTGCATACTAGGCACCATCGCAATCACAGGAAATCGCAATGTAACATGCCTCGAGCACTGATCTAGTGAGCAACCGAACAGAAGAAGTCTAAGTGTAACAGAGAAGAGCACCAGCTTCAGCACGAAGCTCAAGAAAAATCATAGATCTCAGTCTACCTTTGCATCCTGCAAACGACAAATGAGTCTCACATCGCATCACCCGTCAGACACGGCACGACAAAAATACGGTACGCAACAGCTCTCGACATAGGAATTAGGTCAAAAGTCATGCAGCCGTAGAACAAGGAGATGATCAGGCTCAAATTGAATTGTCCACACTTGAGTAGACACATGACAAGGCGACACTGAAACAATAATTCCGAGGCCAACCTCACAAAGAGATTCACCAAGTGACATGGGAAGCATCGAGCTTAGCAACGAAAGCTCACCAAGATGGGAAGAGCCTAGTTCGCTCGAACAGTTTCTCAGTCAAATTGGTCCAATCGAACACTTCAACTCCAACGGAAGTGAAACACGTCAAGAGCTGACTAGATTTAAGCTGGGACAACCAAAATATCATAATAATATGTACGGCCATCACCGCAACTCGAATGGTCAACAGCAACCTGAGCAATTAACAGAAGAACCGAATACCATCAAATCCCGACCAAAAAGGGAAATGCCAATAGGAATAACACTAAGAAATTCCTTCACAGCGCGAACAGCACAAAAGATGGCTGTCGAGCAATAACGCCGAATGATCATCCCCGACAAGAGGTCACCACTGGTGACCTAGAAGAAATCTGCCAACAGATCCAGGCCCTGACCGGACTTTGCCAGGAGCTCTTGAACCTGCCGGCGGAACCCCGGTGCGTCCTGCCCAAACGACGACGGGACGAGGTGGCACAGATCGAGGAGAATGTTGGCCAAGGGTGGGTGGCCTCCCATGCCTCAGTCGCGAGGACTTGACGGTCATGTAGCACACCCGTGTCGAGGGTGCGTAGCCCGCTGCACTCCAACCCGGAGATGGATAGGCGGCTCCAGCGTATCGGCGAAATAGAGGAAAAGGTCTGATATTTAGAGGACGTCCTCCTGGCCGCTAAATATCATGGCCTGATTGATGATGACCAAGACTTCCATGCCCCCTTCTCCAAGGAGATCATGGATGTCCCCATCCCACCAAAGCTTCCGCTGCCGTCGTTCACCTTCTACGACGGCACCACCGACCCGGCTGACCACATATACAGCTTCGAGTCCCACCTGGTGTTCCACCGGGTCTCGGACACTATGAAATGTCTGGCATTCGTTACGACCCTTAGGGAGAACGCCTGGGCCTGGTTCGAGTCCCTACCGACTGGGACCATCTCCTCCTTCCAACAGCTCAAGAAGCTATTCAAAGAGAACTTCATTGGCTACCGAAAGGTGGCTAAGTCAGTAGTGACCCTGCTCGCTCTCAGGCAGGGGAAAGAAGAGACGTTGTGAGACTTCATCTCCCGCTTCCGCACGGAGGCGCTCCACATCCCACACCTCGACATCGCCATCACGACTATGGCACTCACCCAAGGAACATGGGATCACATCCTCCGATGGGCACTTGGAGTTAAAGCCCCAACGACCCTTCCGGACCTCCTCGCCCTGGCAAAGAAGCATGCGTGCTGCGAAGAGAATACTGCAGCCTTGGGCTGCGCGACGGGAACCGAACGGTCTGACCGAAAGAGAACCGCTGACCCGCCACGGGAAGGATGGAGTAAGCGAGAGTGATGCGACAAAGATCGCCGTGATCACCCAGAAAGAGAAAGGGGTAACTATCGCAACTACACTCAGATGTTACATCTGATCGAGTCGCAAGCTAACTCTACTCGGGAAGAGGAGTACAACAATGCTAACTGACAAGATAACAGTCCAAAATAGAAACACAAAATCATACAGAAATAATACTCGAAACAACAACACGGCAGCACCTGTAGGATTCTGGCTCTGTACAGCACACAGAACCACGGAACACAACTGCAAGTAGGGTCATATCTAGGCACAACAACAGCTGAACATACGACCATAAGGAACAGGTCATGCATCAGACAGCTCACCAAGAAAGACCCATGATAACAAGAAATGGCAGGAACCCGACAATCTCAAGGAACGTATCTCAAGGATTATAGGCACGCCTCGAGAGCACAACACCCGAGAGAAAGAAATGCAGAGTAGAGGGTATTCAATCAACAGGAAAGTCGACAAATTCCCCAACACTCGCAACCGCAGATGCCAACACTAGAAAATTACCAGCAACAGCATGGCAACAGACGACATTAAGGCACAGGAAGCCAAGATGAAGTCACATCGACAAGAAGTAATTCTCTCAACTGGCTAGAACCTCATGAAAAGATCCTCGACTAGTGGGTTATTAGCCCACACGCTTCCGCTGCGCACTCATATAACGCATACAGGCATCAGAAAATAGCTTGGTATCCGCATCTCAGCACACACATAGCGCCTATCGCAATTCATAAGAATTGTAATGTAACACGTCACGAGTACCAATTCAACGAACAACCGGTCACAAGAAGCCTAAGAGCAACGAACAAGAGTACCAGCTTCAACACAAAGCCAGAGAAAAAGTGCTAATCTCAGCCTACCTTTACGTCCTAAAATGGTTAATGAGCCTTCACAACACATCGACAATTGGACACGGCACGACGAACACGATATGCAACAGCTGTTAACACTATAACGGAGTCCAAAGCTAAGCAACCGTAAAACAAGGAGAAGATCAGGCTCAAAATAAATGTTGTCCACACTTAAGCAGACACAGGACAAGGCATCACCAATACAGCACTTCTAAGGCTTACCTCTAAAAGACTCCACCAAATGGGGTGACGCAAGGAGTCGCATGGCACGGGTCGACGGGATGACCCGCGTGGCGCAGGTGCAGTCCGATCGCGACGAACCGGCGCAGGCCTGGGCTGGCTTGACCCAGGCGATCGCGTTGACGGACGAGGCTGGCCCACTGGAGTCCTCGCTGTGGGCGGTCGAGCGTCGACGCCGGGTACTGCAGACGCAGCAGCAGGATGTCGCGATGCAGTGGCTGCGTGATGGCCGGCCGGGGCCGGGGCACGCGTTCTCGGAGATCGTCGATCAGGTCGTGCCTGAACTCGAGCGCGCCGTGGCGGACCCGGCGGTCACCGGGCAGCGGCGGGCGGATCTGCTGGCCCATCTGGGCTGGGCGAGTTTCCTGAAGAGTCGCGATGGTTTCGGCGCGGCCGATCCTGCGGCCGACTATGCCGGCGCGCTGGCGGCGAACCCCCACAATGCCTACGCCGATGCCTTCTGGGGACACTGGATACTCTGGCAACATGGGGACCTGGCCACGGCGTCTGCGCACTTTGCCGACGCGCTGCTCGACCCTCGCGCCGGCAAAAGTCCGCTTCGGGGTTACCTGAGGAAGTTGAATGTCTCCGCCTTGCGCAACGCGTCTTCATTGCAGACGGATGCGGCGCTGCTCGTGCTGATCAACAGCATGCGGGTCGGGGGCGAGCCAATCGATGCCGAAACGCGCAGCACGCTCAGGAATGTCTATCAGGGTTTTGGTCGCGATCAGCAAGCCACGGCGATGCTGCTGCAAGCGGTTCCGCCTGCGGCACAGGCGGCGACGCTGCAACACCTGGCCTTTGATGAACCCACGATGCGGGCCGTGCTGGCACAGCTGCTTGAGGCGGCGGGCCAGCAGGCCGAGGCCTTGCAGGTCTGGCGTGCGCTGCGGGCGGAACCGGCGGTCGCGGAGAACCTGGCGGCGCAGGCCGATGCGGCGATCAGGCGGCTGGCGCCGGTGACGACCAGGTAGGCGCCTTCGTTGCTGCCGCAGTGTTACCGATTGTCCGGATCGGACTTCACCGCCAGGTTCAGCAGCTTTCCGCTGGCGTCCAGTTCCACCTGCAGGGCGATGGTCAAAATGGTATATGACCACGTC
Source organism: Amorphophallus titanum (assembly GCA_024336825.1). Classification (NCBI taxonomy): domain Eukaryota; kingdom Viridiplantae; phylum Streptophyta; class Magnoliopsida; order Alismatales; family Araceae; genus Amorphophallus; species Amorphophallus titanum. Next base: position 84,018 of record JANBPO010008152.1, on the reverse strand, counting down.
AAAGAAAGGAGAAACACGACGGGAGAAAATAAGATGCATCATCTATAGGCATATATGCATACATTGACCATGGAAGGGGAGGGGTAATGTAAAGCAGGTGTATCACACATATATATTTACATGCATTGTGCAATCGGGAATCATATAAGCCCATGCAGAAAAAAGAAGATATTGGGAATAAGAACCCCGCGCTGGCTTCATTCGTTCTTCTCTAAAAGATGGAGAATTACATATCGAGCATCAGAGCCCCATGTACCACAGAGGTGTAAGAACAGGGGGGAACCTGCAAGGAACAACAGGGAAATCGACCTACCCAGCTTACAGATGACTCCCTCACCCCACCCTCGCTCTCACTCTGCTCGGCTCCTTTCTTCACATAGAGGCTGGACGAGCTTCTTCGAGCTTTGAGTTTCTAAACTCCCAGGGTTTTCGAAGGGTACGATAGCTCCAACCGGGTGTTCTTTATATAGGTGGGGAGGGTGGAGGCCTTGTTTCGAAGGAGCTCCACTTGTTCATTTTTTTTATCCTCCCCGCCACTGCCATCGAGGACACCGCGGCCCGCGACTGCCCATGCTGCTACTGTTGTAGCTGACATTGATGCCGTTGCTTCTACCACGTTGCCACTGTTGCTTCTACTGTTGGCACGTCCTCCTACCCGACAGCACACGAGCACAGGACGTCGACGACGTGCTCACCGCCTCCTGCAGCTGCATTAATGGACGAGAAGGTGGGGCGTGCTTCACAGAGTCGCCAGATGCTAGCCGCCGATTCAGTGGATTGAGCTTATTACGCCGATTCATGTGCCAAAGGAGGGACCTTGGCGCCGATTCAAACCTTGAAGGGCCTTCTCACGTCAAATCAAGGGGGGCTGGTCGATTCACCACTTCCCCCTTCTTCTTTTCTTATTCTTCTTCTTTCATCCCCCCGCCGATACAACAATCGCTTCTTCTTTTATTATTATTTATTATTTTTTCTTTCCCCCCTTTTCTTTCCCTTTTTGTTCATTCATCTTTCTTTTCGATTCGTGTTCTTGTATCAGATATCTTTGAAAAGGCCAAGCCTCTGACGAGGCTCACCAAGCAAAGAAGTCAAGAGTTGATGCCATTAAGGGCTAAGGCTAAAATTATCATGATGACGTTGCTCATTGGGAAAGATACCTTCGAAGCTCTTATTACCCCTCGTTCCATCATGGTACAAATACCTAGTCAAGAGAATGGGTTCTCCTCAAGTATTCTAATGACACATCTTACTGCTAAGGCGATGATGAAGTCCATGATCAGGGTAGGGCATCCCTTGCTAGAAGCCCTCAACTTCAAGTCTACTCCATCTTTACTTCCATGCAAGGGGGCAAGTGCCTATTTTACCAAATGCTTTTCACGAAGATGTTCCAAGAGCTCTGAGCATTGTAAAGCTTCCAAAGCCAAAATTCTGACTCCCTTGTATTGACGCTTCTCACCCTTCAAGGGAGTTATTTCTGAAGAAGCCTTTTTATGACAAGGTTACACACTTCCAGTGGAGCTCCCAAACTTTCACTTTGATTATATGTCGAGAGAGCTACCGCTCATTTTTGATTATGTAGTTGTTGGCGCTTCATCAAATAAGAGCTTATGGGCATTAATTCCACCCATTGGGCCGTCTGTCCAAGCACGTTATTTGCCATGGAGGGGTGGGCATTCTTATATTGAGGGCCCTTCCCCCGATCCATTCACACCCTACTCCATTTCGTCAGTGCTTTTATAAACTGTTAATCTCGTCCTATGGGCCACTTATTGGGTGAGAAGGAGGATCTCATCCTTGTATTTTCTGCATTCTTTGCATTTAATGAATTTGCATTGGTATTCACCCCTCTTTCTCGGGTCTTTAGACCCCCATCTTCCCCGTCTTCCGAAACCTCTAGATTTTTCTCTCCTCTCAGGGCATCACGTCCCTTCATACCCCCTTCCTCTAGATTTTCTCCCTTATCTCATTTTTTCATTCTCCCAGGACGACATATCCCTCGCCATTCTTTTCCTTCGGAACCTTCGGACCCTCTCTTCAACCCATTCATTTAGGGCATCGCATCCCTCATTTTCTTTATGTATGACAACTTTGAATGCAACATATGCAATGACAATCTATGTAGGGAGTTAAATGAATTATTCACATGAATATCTAGACTGTTTTTAGTATGCAGCTTTGACCCATGATACTAGGTGGAGGTCTAGCCTCTAAGCATAAGGTGGGTTTTCAGACAGAAATGATCTGCCCTTCTCCCAACATCTCATTTGATATACCATGAAATCATGCAGGACAATGTAGTGCAAATGCAGTCCTATGTGCATCTCCATTTTAATGACAGTCTATCAAAAGATGTATGCATATGACAAGTGTATGCAACAAATCTTCAGTAACTAAGTGAGATATGAATCATGACATATACAAACATTTAACAAATGCAATTGCCATATGTATGCATCAAATACATACAATTCTGATTTTCAGTGAATGATATCCAAATCTTTTTCAATCTCATATATGCACAGATAACTCAATCATATGCATTGAGAGACCTATGAAAGACAATGTGAATATCAGATGCGAACATAAACATGTATGCATGAGATTCTGACTAACAAATCAAGCATGATATTTTATTGAAAGATTCAAATGTCCAAACCTGTAAAATGCTGAAATGGGGTTTTACCATACTCAGGTGCCTTGACTTATTAACCCCTTTTTAGTCTTCAGTCCCAAGGCACTCCTGCAAAATAGATTCTCAGTTTCTGTTTTTAGGTACCCAAGTATCCTTGGGTCTTGATGGATTAGCAGCATCTCTGAAAGATGCTCTCCACAATTTTTGGGCTAGTAAGTCATCATATTTCATTAAATAACAGTTGACCATGGAATGTCTAAACTGTCCACAATAATGACATGACATAATAGATTTTGTGTTCTTTTTGTGCACATTAGCATTAGCATGGAACCTATGTGCATGTGCATGAAAGTTTCTATTATTTACATGACCATTTTATCTTTTATTATCAGCCAGCCAGCAGTTGATAGCTTTATGGCTTGGCTTTCCACAATGGAAGCACACAATGTGCTTACCTCTAAGCCCAAATTCATTTCTATCAACAAACTTTTTAATGATAGAACACTTTAAAGCATGGCAAAAGAACAAAAATGATTAGACCTTAAAAGAATACAAAACAGCAAAAGAGAATACTACGAAGATATTGAGGGAGGTTTGGAAGAATTCTATCATAAACTAGGAAATTGAGAGGGTGAAAAAGATATATCTAAACTTGGTAAACTGAGGGAAGAAAAGAGTAGGGATTTGGGTGGGTTTCCATGAAGGAAGTGGATACTGCATAACATCTGAAAGGCTTGTGCATAGTGCAACAGAAAATGAGGAGAAATAGATGGATGTCTGTGAAGGAAGGGGACAATGTATAACATTGAGCAGTTTTGATAGGGCATGCTATTGTTTTATGTATAAGATTATGCTGCCTTGGTACTGTAGTCTGTACAGTATTGTAAATATTTTTGAATAGCTTTTGCATGATGTTGAAGTTATACATAACGGCTGAAATTTGTTGGAGGCTTAACACTGTCATGTTTTGCGGTGCTTCTCAAAGTTTATGGGAGCTGCATTGCCTCTACTCTCTTGGATGTATATCTAATAACTTGGATATGATTGCCAACATTTGACAGGTTGGCCAGCCTCCCATTCTTTGCAGACATAAGAAGTCAGCAAGTTCCGTTCTAGCAAAACAAACTAGTTGTTATTTATGTACCAAATTCACAATGTTGCTGGAACATTTCTATCTGTTGTGTCCCTTCACAGCAAGGATGGATCAAAGATCAGGCACAGATTGACTGGATCCCCTGCTGCTGCCTGGTCCTTCTGACCATGCTTTTTCATTAAAAAAGAATCTATAAAAATATGGACAAACAATTAAATAGACATACCTCAAACATCTCCAACGGTCAAGATTAGCCCTTTATTGGGAGAGTAACTGGACCCTTTTGGGGTTCGTTCTCCTTGTTTTTGGAAGTTATCTAGTTGCAGACGAGTAATGAGACTTTTTTTTGAAAGTGGGTGGTACCACTATTGTATTCAATGTAAAAAGGGATGTACAAGTATTGTCAACAAGTTCCCAAAAAATTTCCTATACAAAAAACCCGCACCAATCCCGTGTGATTGGGAACTAAATTCTTTTAAGTGGGGGAGGGTGTAGCACCTCGGATAGAAATAATAGAGAAATCACTTTTTCCTAAATAAGTAACTCTACAAAAAAGATCAAAAAAATATATAATATCTTAGCCTAATACTTGATGAGTGCCACTATAACACAACCAATAACTGTATATCTATTATATCACTTAAAGACCAACACCCAGCCAATACGTACAAGGGTTGTCTTATTCCAAACCAAAAAGGAATGGGCACCCCTCTACATGGGTGCCAATTCCCTTGGGGCGCCCCTCTCCATGGGCGCCAATTCTTAAGGCCAAAAAAATAAGAAAAAACACTGCAAAGAATGGGCGCCCGTTACAAGAGCGCCAATTCCAATGGGGTGCCAACTCACAAGGGCGCCAATTCTTCAAGCCTATATAAAAAAAGAGAAAAATAGCTGAGGGAATGGGTGCCCCCTTGCTAGGGCGCCAATACCAATGGGGTGCCCCTCACAAGGACGCCGTTTCCTACAAGGTCCCGGCTATTCTTCTAGAAAGGAAACACGAACAGCTTCTTTTTGCTGGCAATGGACCCTTTCACTGGCAATAGATTGAAGCACTAATAGCTTCTTTTTCCCTGACAATGGACCCCTTACATCCTCTTTCCCTATAATTATTTCCTCTCCATCTAACGTGGGATGGTCATTTGTCGTCATCCTACTGTTACTCTGGTCGTAGAAGAGAAGGATCTTCCTTCCTTTATTCCTTCCACGAACGTGAAGGGCATCTTCCTTTTGCGTTCTCCTTCCTGCTGCAGAAGCTTTGCAGAAGAGAACGTGAAGGGTTTGGTTTTATTATTCTTTCTTCTACACCTATACCTCGTTATTCACGCCAAAAAGGTAGGTGTTCTCAAGTTCTGGCCTAACTAGTAGCTAATATAGGGTAACATAATATGCATGAATAGCACTAGTATAATCCATCTTCCACATGATATAGCTTGTTACACTCGTTTTATGGAGATCATATATATAGCATGTTACACTGTTTTATAGAAGTAAGACACCCTTACCATCAGATAATGAGAGTTTACCTGGTCGGTTTGAAGAAACCGACCCCCGTTCGGAGACATGGACGAGCGGGGAAGTGTGGGTTCCCCGCACACTGCGTCAGTGACGCTTCTCCCTGTTTAATAGTACATGCACTACTCCTCTCGCAGGAGGGTTGGACAAGTGGTGGGGGATGTGGATTACAACAAAAGCTACCTCCACACAGGGAGGGGCGCTAAGCCGGCCAGGCGGGGTGGGGAAGAAGACTACTAGGATACCGAAAAGGCCACCCGGTCGGTTCAGCCAGCTTCTGGAACAATCTGACCGATAGTCGCTATTGATGCTACCACGGACTGTAACGAGCTTTGGAGATGCCAAAACCTACGCTAATCCATCACTGACTGGTCCAGGAAGGCTCCTGAATTTTTGAGGAATCGTCCAGTGTCATCGCTGGTCGTGGCTGGCTTTGGAACCGGGTTGCTCTTCTCAGACTGGGACTGCTCTCAGGTCGTAGCAGCCGATCGACGACGCTGTCACAAACACTCCCGTAGTCGGAAAGGTGCGGAACCAAGACATACGCATCCGTGAATGAGTCCTCTTCGAGCTCCAACCAGGAAGGGAGCCAGAGGAGGTCGTGGCAGAGAGATATGTCCAGAAGAGTGGGAGGGGGTCTGGGCAGATCTTGACTGACCTGATCTGCTACCTTGAGGTAGAAAAATCAGAACAGGCTGCTCCGAGCGTCAATCGGCACCCTGCTTGTGGGGTTGGACAGGTGACTGGTGGGACCCACTCTGGCTTAGTGGTGCTCCAAGGGGAGCTGTGGTGTGGTCGCAGGAGCTTTTGTAAGTCTCCTCTGGTTGTAGGCCAGACTGGTTCTGCGCAGTCAGTGGATAACGGCTCTCCCGAGCAGCTCCGAACTCGGATTGGGACAGGACTACCTCGCCTGCGAAGCAAGATGGGAGAGCTTTCCGTTGATGTATGGCACACCCCCAGAAGTCACCGAATGACCCTGGGGTAGGCTCTGAAAGTTGGGCCTTTGCTACTGCCTGTGAACTGAACAGGGTATAGTGGTGGAAGGGGGGGATAGTGGACACCTTCTATACCTCAGAGGGAGAGACCTCGTTAGACCTCTGGAGTCTCTCACAGCTTAGCGGCCTGCCAATTGACAGTGAGCCATATGAAGAAGTTTGCTGGCTGGATTGGCTGAAGGACCAGACAAATGGTGAGGGTCGGTATCTGACGGGCTTCGCCTACCGCTATCTGATGAAAGCGTATCATAAACTTTGCCGCTTGTCGCATGATACCAGAGAATCACTCAAGCCTGGGGAAAAGAGGTGCGTGTGGATGGGCACTTGGCTCTAATATTTCTTTTGTGGGGAGCGAAAATATGAAGACTTTCCCACGGTAACCCCGACTGCTATGAAGCAGAAGAAGAGAGTTTGGCGACAGGCCGCCTTCCCATCTGCATTGAAAGAAGGACAGTAAGGGCACCTGAACCCTATTGGTGTTGATGTAGTCACTCACTGTGCTGCATATCTGACCTACTGGATTTGTTCCTTCACTCTCCCGCAAGGGGACGAGAGTGTGATCAGAGCCGAGGCCATCTATCCTGCTTGTCTGATGGCTTGGGGCACGGAGCTCTCTCTCCGCCCAGTGCCTTTATGCCTAATTTATAAGATGCTGGGAGACTTGCACCGATCCCGTCTCCCCAAGAATTTGTGGACGGTTGGTCCGTTACATTTCTTCGATGCCTGGGTCTATACATTATTCCCAGAAGCTACTCCTCGGGGGTTACAACCATCGTGGCTTGTTTCGAGGATGATAGAGTTTGCCAGCACTGAACCAACACAAACAGCGGAGCAACTTTTTGTCATTCGGGGGAAGCTGACCAAGATCCCCATTGACGCACCTAGAGTTCTGCACTTCTGGAGTTTGGCAGCCTACTCCAGCCTACTAGTGAACAAAATGTGAGGATGCCATCTTCACGAGACGGAGGAGTTTGTTCATCCCATTTCCGGTGCCAGATGTACAAGGCCAATTCTGGAGCCGGAGTTGGTTGATTGGGCGCTGGCGATCAGATCGAGCATCCTAGTCATCCAGAAGAGCGATATTTTGTGGCTGGAGCCATATTATCCATTTTGATTCTCCATGGAGATTCAGAGCTCGTGGTAGAAGAAGAAAAGAAGCGGCTCGAGGAGAGAAATAAGAGGACGTAATGCTAAAAAAAATAGCATTCGACATTTCTAATTTCCATCAGATTTCTCCTGCGGTGGTACTTGCTTTTGCTGAGCCTTCTCAAGATAGTCTCTCGCAAAATGTCTAACCTCGCCGCATCCAAAGCACTTGCCCTCTGCCTTCCAACACTCTTGCCCCGGATGGGTGCATTTACAATGGACATAAAATGGAACCCCCGACCTGTTCCTTGGTATCGACTTTTGACGTACCTTCTTTTCCTGGTCCTACCTCCCTTCTGCCTGCCTAGGCCTTTTGCCCATCATCTTCTGCTCCTTGGTGACCTATACATAGGTATTTATTAGATCCCAACTCAATATGCCCCTTAAATCCTTATGGTTTCAATTGTTACCTGTGAGGGATTGTCTAAGATGGTTTCTAATTATACTCTACCCTTATTCACTCTAGCCTATCACTTCTTCTACTATTTGGATAATTGGAATGGTCGTAACTATGGTTTGTCTCTCGTGCTCTGATACTACTCTATAACGCCCCATGATCCGATCCCCAATTCATGAGCATTTTTTTTCATCGGACCCCGAAGCATTACTTCGTACGTATCGTGGAAGCACAAATTTATAAACAAGCATATATTCGCATGAGAGAGAGAAAGAAGAATTACATGAAATGTAAATAGCATCTCAATCATTCATAATTTCCAAAGAAGAGTACATATCCATTGTTCTGAAATAAACATGAGTCCACACATGTTCACCACCTCCATAACCATACATATAAGGGAGATAATCATCCATAGCCTACCCCCGACGAAGTACGGACTAGTACTACTCCTTAGCCATAGCCTCCTCCTCAACCTCCTTCTCTATGTCTCCCAAAAATGTGTCACAAAGGGGTGAGTGTGACGCTCAGTAGGCAACCTAAACAAGCCGAGGTTAACTCACATTTATATATGTATATATAACCAATTTATATATATATTTCAATGATCACAAGGCAAGAGTACAAAGCCAAGGAGAGACATTTGAGGATGGATGATCTGCCTCCTTTATTCCTTGACCCAAACTTTGTCAGGTCATTTTATGTAGGGCCGCAAAAGTATAGAATGCATGGAAAGTAGAGGGGCAGTCCATTCCCATAGACCGGAGCCAGTATACTAGGGCTCTGAAGCCCTTGCGAGGTATAGTAGAGGCAGTCATAGCTCCTTCTTCTGGCCATGGTGCGGCCTCTAGCTCTTCACAAGCTTATTCCTGATGGGAGCATTTCAAGACCTCCTGTGATCTAAAGAGGAAGTCACAATTGTCACGACTGGTGCCTGAGGGAGCACTTAGAGGTAGCACCTTCGTGGAATGGAAAGCCCATGCGACTAATGCAATGGGCTCTGCTGGCGCCGTGGAATATATTTCCAAGTTGGAGGTAGCATTTACTCTGAACACCATCATGGACATCACGACGAAGGTGGCTCGTGTTCTCTGATTAAAACACAAGCAAATCATTTTGAGCCCTCTAAGGCCCATCGGAGCAGCAGGTAATTGTTTCATTGCCTACCCTTTTTCTTGGTATCTTGGAATGCTTATCTCATACATTCATTTGTCATTTGTAGATGGCAGTGATGGCCAGGAGGATGGGGTTTCTCCCCTGGCGGATTCTTTAGATGTGACTAATACCTCTTCAAAATAGCCTCAAGATGAAAGCAACGAGGATATCAGGCCATCCTCTCATCTTCGGGCTGGAGGAGAGTTTCCCATCACAGCGAACATCTCCACCAGGCAATCAAATTTTTTTTGCTGCACCTCTAGCTTACATGAGATGTTATAACAATTCTGCTTGATGCAAGTCCTCTTGAGGCTAGCGTAGGGATGAGCTTCTCCTCTCAACTAGAGAATGCCTTCAAAGAGGTGGGAGCAACCCTTGATGAATCCACCCCTAATATCACCTTCGATATTGAGGACTTGGATGCTCCTGCCATCGACTACACACCGGTGACTGCTTCCTCTCCTTTGCTTGATGTGGGGAGGGTTTCTGCCACTCAGGCTTCAAGTAGACCCTCTTTGTATATCTCCCCAGTTTTTAATTCATTTAAGGTTTTTATTCCCTCAATTATTTTAGTTGTATATATATGTGGTTTTAAGTGTATAGGTGAGGAGAAGGTCTTACAAGCTACCTTTCAATTAGAAAGAGATGCCCGCACATGGTGGGAGTTTGTTGAAGCAACTCTACCACACTATCAAGTGTTGTGCGAATTGTGGAACACTTTAACAAGTATTTCTCCGATAGGGTGCAAGAGAGGAAAGCTGTCGAATTTGCATCCTTGAAGCAAAGGAGTTTGACAGCGGCCCAGTATGAAACCCACTTCTTGAGATTATCCGAGTACGCACCACACCTTGTGGGTACTGAGAAAATGAAGACAAGGAGATTCCTGAATGGCTTGAGGCCTCAATATATTACTCAACTCGCCCTGATGGATATCTAAGTTTATGCCGATATGGTGAGGATAGCCCAACTCCTGGAAGATGCAACAGAGATGTCCGATCGTATCCGGGGAAGAGATGCCAACAAGAAGCAAGTTACTAATCCTGGTAACTTCAAGCCCTCCTTCGAGAAGAATAGGCCCAATTTTGATGGGCGTAACTTCCATAAGGTTGGGCGTAACTTCCATAAGGACAAGAATCCAAGAGCATATGACAAACAAATTGTCCCTGTTGCTGCCCCATCAAGAGAATTATGCAAGCATTTTGAAAAGTCTGGACACAAGGCGGAAGAATGCTGGAGAAGACTTGGTGCTTGTCTTTATTATGGGAGTCGGGATCATAGAATCCCGAATTGTCCACTTCTCAATGAGCAAGCCCTGCCAGAAAAACTTCCAGTTGCTATCAAAAGCCAAGGAAGACTTTAAGCCCTTATGAATGCAGAACCTACCGAGGAAGGAGGCATTGTGGAAGGTTCTCTTTCTATTTGCTCAAAGCCCGCCTTTATTTTATTTGACACTAGAGCTACGTATTTATTTATATCTAAGAGCTTTGCTGATACTCTACCTATGAGGCCTATCCTGTTAGAATCTAAACATACTATTACTACTCCTATTGGAGTGGGAACGAAAATTAAATAATTCTACCCTGCCATTCGAGGCACTATATGGTAGGAATTGCTGCACACCTATATGCTGGGATGAGGTTGGAGAAAGATAACTTCTTGGTCCTGATCTTGTTCGAGACATAATCGAAAAAGTGAAGCTGATGAGAGAAAGACTTCAGATGGCTCAGGATAGATAAAAGGCTTATGCTGATATCCAGAGAAGAGACTTGAAATTTCAAGTGAGAGATCATGTATTTCTCAAGGTTTTCCCAGGACGAGGAATTCAAAGGTTTGGTATTAAAGGCAAGCTTACCTCATGATTCATTGGCCTCTTTGAAATTCTAAAAAGGGTGGGCGAGGTTGTTTATCGACTAGCATTGTCTCTACAATTATCTGGCATCCATGACGCATTTCCTGTATCCATGCTCAAGAGGTACGTCTATGACCCTTTCCATATTATAAGTCATGAGGATCTGGTGATATAGTAGGATCTGACGTACGAGCAAAGACCACTCAAAATTCTTGATCAAGTGGTACGTCAGCTTCGCAACAAGACTATTCCCATGGTAAAGGTCCGATAGAATAAGTGCCCGCATCAATAAGCCACATGAGAAACGGAAGAAGCCATGTGCAAATGATTCCCCAAACTATTCAATTGTAAGTATAACACACTCCTCGTAAAGCCACTATTGTACCCGGGCTATTCCCCGGTAAAATCACGTGAAATAAGGGTTCAGGCATTTTACCAAACACCTTCCAAGCATGGGCCATCCGGTCCTCCCTACACCCTCGCAGTTCCCTACAAGGGCCCTGACCAGCTTGCCACGACACGCAGCGACACCAGCAACCATCCGGGATCAACTCTGGCCACTCACATACGGGCCTTACCCGTATCCTGCATCGCCGACCGCGCCAACCCGAGGGCACCCCTACGGCGAGCCACGCCACATGGCACTCAACAAAAAGGGCCAAGGGCCCACCCAAAGACACATCTGCCAACCCTCCATGGTCAAAGGGAGACCTAACTAGGAAGGTAGTTTCTCAGTTGAGAGACACCATTGCTCTGAAATGGATAATTTTTGTTTAAGAACAGAGTTAGCTAAATAAGAGAAATAACACGACTTATGGGCTAAAACGGGTGTCAACAGGCGGCGGGCTAGGATTCAAATGGTATCGGGCTCCCGGTATCTGAATCTTGGGTCGTTACAGATGGTATCAGAGCTGTGGTTGTGGACGTACATACGAATTTTAGATATTACAGTGATCAGAGTCCATAAGGTCCAGTACAGTCGGCAGCTGGCTTAGGATTTTGTGCTTGTTTTTCGCTTCGTTTCTCGCATGAGAGCTTGAGCGTGCTGCGTTGGCGCTGTGATTGTGGTTGCTGTTTCGTCAGAGTGCCAGCGTGGGGTCAGAGGATTAAGGTTGAGAGCTTTCTCCCTCATCGGTGGTGTCACTGGTCGTGCTGCGTTGGGCAGAGGTTGCCGACAGGTGTGTTGCTGCGGTACTGTGTTCAAGGAATTTACAGCGAGGTCAAGTGGCTGGCAAGGATTGTTCGTAGTTAAGTGGCCGGAAGCACGCTCTGAGGGAGCTGCTGTTGGTTTTGGCCGCCCCAGTCTACAGTTGTCTAGCCCCTGAGGTGTTAAGGCTGTGGTTTGATGCAGTCGAGTAGTTGTTTTGATCGATAGGTGCGCTCGAGTGAGTGGAGGATCTTCTGTTGAGTTGCTGATCATCAAGCCTGATGTTCTCGTCATGCTCTACAGCGTCAAAAATGACGTATCAGTCTCGATTATTTTTGTAAATTTTGAGGCAGGATTGGGCAGGGTTGACCCAGTAAGTTCTTGCTCCTACACTTCTGCGTGTGTATGGGTTGTGTTCGCCCTGGGGTTGGCTTGAGATGTGAAGGCTCCACGGTGAGTTCAGGACTCAAGGATGTGCGTTGGTAGTTGCCGATTATGGCTAGTGTTGCGGCTCTTGGCGTGGTGTGTTGCAGTTCAAGGAATTACAGTGGTGGTGCATCGAGGGATGCTGTGATCGTGGTCCGATGCGACACTCGCCCAGTGTGTCAAGGGCGCTGACCTGATAGAAGCGACGATTTTTCTCGATGTTGGAGGGTGATGTTTCCAGCATGCGTGAGGTTTAAGGTCAGGTCGAGCGTGGAGTTTTTTCGTTGGTCAGAGGTGCGTTGGGTTCTCCTTTGGTTGGAGAGAATCGTCCTTGGCTAAGGTTCATCGTCTTGCATTGTGTGTCTGGATTGGTTGGCCTTTGTGTGCCATGAAGTCCGTCCGAGACGTGTTCCCTATCTTGGCAAGGTGGTTACCTATAAGAAGTTATGCCCATTCCCTTGTTGTGTAAGGGTGTGTTGGCAGTATTCTGGAAGGACGAGTGCCGGTTGGGCGATGTCCGTGAGGACTTGAGGCTGGTGTTGTGATCCCCGATGTGCCGAGGATCGGAGCCTGCGGAGTGTAGAGGATTATCTGGATGGAGGATCCTGAGTTGCCGTGTTGGCTGTGCGCGTGAGTCAGAGTGTGCAGCGGAAGTGTGGTAGGCCCATAACCCACAGGTCCAAGATCATAGCGTTGGCTACTATGGGTGAATTTTTGAGGTTGAGAAGAGCATTGGAGGATTGGTTCCTCATTTAGCATTGTCTCCGGCTGTGTGACACGTGTTGTTGCTGTGTTGTGGCTTGAGATATTGTGGTTCATGGCACTGGCAAGATGGGAAATCGGGGAAATATGTTGGCAAGCATGCCGCATGAGTATCATGTTTCTGTATAGGAGGTTGTGTTTTCGGATGAGGCATGTGGTTTTTGGAGAAGTGATCTCTGGCAAGATTATGGGTCCTGGTTGGTAGCTGCGAGTGGCTGGTGGTGCTAGCTGAGTGATCGTCTATGGTAAGATGCATATTATCGGGGAACCCATTTGCTTTGGTCGTGGTGTGGTTGACTAGGTTGCCATGGGTTTCAATGGCACTTTCCTCCCCTAGAGATGTGTGCCGTGAGTTTTAAGAGGTTGTTTGTCCCGTGGCTCTAGGGTAAGAGCAGGAACTGGGATCGACAGGCGTCCTCTTGGATTATTTAAGACGAGGGTGTCGATGAGATAGGATGGTGGTCGAACCTTGTGCAGGGAGGTCCTTGATGGGATGTCAGCGTTGGAATGGTGGTCCTTGGTCTGTGACCAGCATAGGAGGATTCCCCGTAAGTCTGAGTCGAGTGGCGTAAGGACCGAGGAGAGAATCATGTCATGTAGTTTTGCCGTACTCCCCTGAGAGGGTAGAGTTGGCGTGAGGTTTGAGATCAGATGCAGTGTCTGAGTGAGAGTTGGCTCGAGGTGCGGTGTTGGTCTATGGAGAGTCAGCGAATGGCCTCGAGAGTTGTAATGTTTCCTACGGATCTGGTGGAGGACCTGGAAAGAAGGAAGAAGTTGAGCAAGCAGAGGTTTTCTGTTGATGACTGTCTGGTGACGAGTGGATGGTCTTTCACAGACAGAAGATGCTGATGGTGGTTGTGGCTCAAGAGTGGCGAGAGCCGTGTATCGGTGAGGCCTTGATGGTCGTCTCCGCGTTGTGCCTCCCAGGTGAGATTTGGGCTTTGTCAAAGTTTATCTTCTGGCAGAGTTGGCACAGTGATATGTCTAGCTATCGGCTTGCCATGTGTGAGGTAGTTCTTGGCACTGAGCCAGTGATCTGGTTGCGGTTTGTTGAGATGGCTACGTGAGCTAATGGAGGCTCTGTATTAGTTGTTCCCTTGAGTCGTGTGTGAAACCAGTTAGCTGCTTCTGAAGATGATGTGTGGTAGTCCCCCGACTATAGGATGGATCGGTAGCTACTTCTCATGACGAGGGCTGTGTCTCCTCAGTGAACGAGATGGTGGCAGCGGTGCCATGATTGGTTCTCATGTTATCTGAGGTGATGCTAGACCTACGCCTTTGTGTTATGCCCACTCTGATGACTTATGTGTGTATGGTGTGTAGAGCGTGGCGTTGTCTGTGATTAAGGTCTGGCAGTATCCCTCATGATAGGAGCTTTCGTGAGAATAGAGGTTTTTTGTGTTGGGGCTCTGATGGCATTGTTAGTTGGATAAGGCATTCTTCCCTTGTGTTCCCGCGTTTGTCCTGAATTTCGAGGATGAAATTTCTTTAAGGGGGGAGGGCTGTAATGCCCCAGATTTTTCGAATAATTAACGGATCAGGATCCGTGGGTTTCGGATCACTTTTGTGGGTCCCGGATCGAGTTTAGCGGTTTACGCGTGTTTTTATCTATCGGACATTCGGAATCCCGTGTAGGGTGAACCGTTGCGTTCTCCGACTCTGGGACGTTACCTTTAGGTGTATTTACACCTTTGTGGGAGTTTCCATCTCCCTACGTGTGTGTGTGTTTTGATCTTGTAAACTTTTACAAGAGAGTGTGGGAATCCTCACAGATCGTGAGGGGTGGACGTAAGTTGCCATTGTTGGAACCGAACCACCTAAAAATCCATGTTCAATTGTGTGGTTTGCTCCTTCTCTTCTACCTCCGTTCATTATAGCATACACGTAGACTAATTCGATCACATTTGTTTAAATTGGCCAAGATTCGTTAAAAGGTTGTAAACACCCAATTCAACCCCCTCTTGGGTGTCATTAATCGCAGGACTTCACCCAGGTCACAGATGACACCGTCAGGGTGTTCACTTGCTATGCTTCTTCCACTAACAAGCAATCGGAGAGCGCCCAATAAGACCTCAATCAACCCCTTCAAGCTATAAGAAGGTCGAGGCATGTCTCTCAAGTTGTAGCTTGATTAGAGCCAACCCTTCCTGCCGGGGCATCACAGCCCGACCCAACACGGCAGGAAGAGCGTCAAGAAGATGCTCACAGCATTAGCGGAGATGGCGACCCCCTGCATGAGGAGGGTCCTATCGGCGAGGTCCAAGCCCTCGCCTTGGAAGAGCTCCGGCGTAAGAACCAGGAGCTCAAAAACTTGTTGCAAGCACTCCTGCGTGAGAATGAGACCCCGGTCCATCCAGCGACAGCGCCTCCCGGTATAGAGCAACAACCTTCCCCTGCTCTGGCCACGATCAACACATCAGCCGTTGCAACTAGGGCGCCTATTGCGTTGGAGGTCGAGGTACCACAGCAAGAGCCCAACATGCGGTTCTCCGCCACCCCTGCTGAAAGCTTGATGGCTCAGAGGCAGATGATCGAGCGGATCGTAGAGGCAAAGTTTGCCCAACACAGTGAAGGTGTGGCTACAGTAGATCTATGTAGTGTGCCATATCCCCTTCACCACCAATTTAAAAAGCTCCCTCCTAATTGCCCAAAAGCCCCAAAACTGTAGGGGCCACTTTGGTAACGGGTTGGGTTAAGGGAGGGTGAACTATCCCGAGTAATTCACCCAATAAAAAGGGAGATCTGGGTAAACAATGTCCTGCCAAGCACCACCCCCAGGGAAGCCAATCCATACTCTAGATGGGTGAGCCTTGGATATGTCAAGCTCAATGCAAACCCGGGCAGCATTCGTTTGGGATAAATTCAAAGTGGATTGATCAATTTTCAAAACCTAACCAATATTGCCAGCAATGGACCGAAGCAAAGGCTCAATGTAGAAATTAACCGGGAGACCAGGAAGAGAAATCCATACCGGAAGGATGGGTGAGTCAGTTGAAGGCGAAAAATCCATTGACCATTTGAAGAAACGGAAGAACTGACCATGAACAAAAAGAGTCTCCTTGAGCAGAAGAAGAAGATAGTCATCGTAGTTGCTGAACCTCAAGAGAAGATGTTTGTTGTCAAGAGCGTTGATCATAAAATCCTCCTTAAACCCGCATCTACTGGACAAATGAGCTCTGATGTCTAAGAAAGGAGGTCTTCCTTGCGGAGTGCGAGCCACCAAAGAGAATGCAAACGACCAGAGAGAAGCTGAAATCTCTTCTTGAGAGAAGAAAATAGCGGGTTCCCCGTTATCAGTTGTCGCAGGAGCATGAACAGAACCCTGAACCACCAGTGGAGCCATGGAGGAGGAGATGACTTCAGTAAAGCTTCTAACTCTAGGAGACAGAGGAGCACCAGAAGCAGCATGGTGAGACAACGGTTGGTCCGTGAGGTGGGAGGAAAGGGAAGAACCAGAGACGACGGTAGAAGACAAAGCGGGGGGAGGGGGCACAGGTGGCCCCCCCGGTTCAACCATGGAGGTCGACTATGCCACCGGGAAGACTAGGTCAGCCATCGTCCATGTGAGGGAACATCACATACATCACCAAGCCCACCTAAATGAGTACTACTATGAGGCCACAGTTAAGGAATTGGGTTGTTCTTGAAAGTACTCATGAATCACGATAGGGCGCATGGCCTTTAAAAGTGCCAGTTACACTTATTGCTACCCATGAAGCCTTTCCAACAAGTAACTTTCACATAGAGAATCAAGTTCAAGATTTAAATCACTTCGGTTCCGTAATTTTTTTAACCTCACTCTCTCCTCCTATTGATCTCTCTCTCCCTCACTCTTTTCTCTCTCTCCCTCACTCCCTCTCTCTCTCTCTCTCACGCGGCTCCCTCCCTCTCTCTTGCGGGGAGTGCGCCAGTCAGGCCGCGGTTCAAGACGAGGAGGACACCGGCAGATTCCTCGCCATGAGTGGAGCGCGTTGACACCCACCTCGATGTGGTTCGTGGTGTGTGGAGGCGAGACGGGGCGAGGTGACTGGCGGAGGCCCTTCGCTTGCATGCGCCCTAAACGGCGTTCTCGGTGCGATCCAGGTAGGGGGACGGATACCCGAGCTCGCTAGGAGCATTCCCCATGCCATGCCCATCGTCGTTATGTCTTCAGGAGCATGAACATCGTCATTTTTGTTTTGCATGCCATGAACATCGTTCTTACGTTTTAATCCACCATGAACATCATTGCTGAGTTCTATAGCTGTAGAATGTTGTTATGCGTTGGTGGTTGGTAGGAAAACAAGTTTTCGCGTGATTCCCATCGATCCGGCTCGATCGGGTGGAAGTTCGATTTCAAACTCCGCCCCTTCGATTTTCCAGATGTGTAACGGTCCTTCCAGTGGCCGTCACACGGTAACGGCCCACAGTGGGTGCATTACAGACCCCGTGGTGGCCCAACATTGGGGCGTCACACCCTTTGTTGCGGTCAACCCTTAGACCGTTACAGCCCTTTGAACAGGTCTTTTGATCGTTGACCCTGTAAGGCGGTTGGCCTGGCGGTCTATCGTGCAACCGCCAGAGCCTTGTAGCGCACTAACCCTAGTGCGTCAGAGGGTATGAAAACTGTGGATTTTTATAACCCTCGGGTGTCTCTAGCGGCCTATTAGTGGTGCGTCACAGCCCTGTAGCGCAACAAGACTCGACCGCCAGAGACTATGACGGGGCATTATTTGACCGTCACATCCCTTAGAATTTCAAAGGTTGCATAATCATTTTCTTTTGCATTCAATGTTGTATGTTCACCACATTTAACTTATTTTATAAATTGTGGCACATTTTTTAGATCCCGATAGAACTGCTTGCAGGAAGAGGAGAGGGCATCGCACCTTGTTGGAGGAGGAAGAGGAAGGCGCTGAAGATGCCATCCACAAGTATCCACTCAGATCTGTAGTCTAGCTTCCTATTCAACACAAGCTTCCACACGGGAGCTTCCTCAGCTGGTCACTTCCACTCCATGGTTGAAGGTCTCTAGCGCACCCTACCTTCTAATCAAAGGAATTCATTGGTAAGTTGAAGGGCGATCTAGGCTGAGGATGTTCAAAGCTTCATCCATCATGAGGCCTACAAGTTGCAACGTGGCTGGACCTCTAAGGAGAAGCTTCTTCAGGGTCGTATAGTTCGAGATCGTCCTCCCACCAACAAGAACTTCAAGGAAGATCTATCTACAGGGTGTCAAACAAACAAGGAGATATTTCAACATCCTTCCTATGTTTGCTTCTATGAGTGCTTCATAGTTCAATCTTCATCTACATACTTTTGTAAGCGTATATTGTATATCTATTACCTTGTCTAACTCTGAATATTGTTGTGTGTGGGCGGAGTTGCATCTCCGCGTGTGTGGATTCATTGTGGGGCAAGGTTCCCCGAGTCTGTGTGTGAAGACGTAGTTGTGACTCCATGTGGTTCTAGTGTCCGGGGTGTGTTCCCCCGACGTCGTGTGTGTGTGTGCTGTGGTGGCAGTGTTTTAGGGCTTGTCCCCGTGTGGATATTGCTGCGGAAGCAGCGTGTGTGTGGTTTGGGCTCGTCCCCGTGTTGCTACGTTTCGTAGCGTGGAGTGAAGCCTCACCTGGTTGGGTTAGGGGTGGACGTAGGGAGCCCGTCGTGGTCCCGAACCACCTAAAAATCCTTATGTCTTGTGTGATTGCCTGTATGATTGTCATTTCCTCTATCTCCGTTCACATGTCCATTATACAGGTTTTTAATTCACTACACTGTCACACACTGCTACCTTCGTTATCTGTGTTGAGCTTAATTTCTTTGATTAGTTGCATTAACTATCCGTGTGAGATCGAAAAGTTTGAGAGAATATTTACATCTCACTTGAGTTTGGGCTAATTAACATAGTTAATTGAGAAGCATAATATAGCGCACAACTAGACACTTAGTTGTGGAGGACTCTAGAGGTGGCCCCTACAGGCTCAAAAGGTGACTCCCGTCATGTAGCACTTTGCACTATTCCATCCTTAAGAGGTGGCTCCCATAACATAACACTTTATCCCGCATGGCACTTAGCTCTTACACTCCCAAATGGTAATTTGTGGCTAAAGTAAGATTTTTATTTCCATTTCCAAGGAAGTAGTATGAAGAGTAAATGAATTTTAAAAGAGAAGTTGAAGGATGATTGAAGGCATCATGTTTAATGATATTAAGACAATGAGAAACAGAGTTGTCGATTAAGACACGATCAACTTTTTCGAGAATTCGTGTAAGGTATTTTTAAATCAAGTTCTCCTCAGTCGATGTTTAGCGAGACACCAAGAATTCATGGCCAGGTAAGAGGTGGGATAGTAGGAGGCTCCCCTCGTATTCACGAGGTCCTAATTAAGTAACCTCTTATTCACTTAAAGCGTTAGTCCGTGGACCTCTTTCCTTAGACACCGATCTTTCTTGAAAATATTGCTAGCTACACGACTTTGTCGATGTTTTTAGATCAAGTTTTTCTCAGTCGGTGTTTAGCGAGAATGTCAAGAATTCATAGCCAGGTAAGAGGTGGGATAGTGGGAGGCTTCCCTCATATTCACGAGATCCTAATTAAGTAACCACTTATCCACTTAAAGCGTTTGCACGTGGATCTCTTTCCTTAGACACCGGTCTTTCTTGATAATCTTGCTTGTACACGACTTTGTCGGAAACTCAAAACACTTAATTTATTTTAAGAAAAATCCAGGGAATGAAAGAGTTCAAGGTATAGGCCAAAGCCTAGGGAACAATTCCAATGGAAGTACGAAATGCGAGAACTGGAAAAATTGGCGTCCACTCAGGATGCCGCTAATTCTAGAATTCGCGTCCAATAGGAATGGCATCAATTCTAGGATTAAATAATTTAGATAAAATCTATATATTTAAATTAGCATCTATTCAAAAAGAAGCTATTTCTTTAATCTGCGTCACTGTAAAAGGATGCTATGCATTTCACTAAAAAAGGGGGAAAAAAAAGAAGGAGAAGAACACTCGTTTGCATACATTTAACCATTGTAGCGCATTTCATGTGTGCATGTGTGTCATGGCACCTATGGTATATAAAATGACGGCATGCGGAAGGTCGGGTCACACCCGGCTGACGGTAGCCCCTATGCGTGAGGACCCACCTCCGCCTCGTACCAAGGGTCAGTCCCGTGCATTTAACCCCCACATTATGCGTGGTCTTACCCTCGCGTGCTTGAACACCGTTAACAAATTGGGAAGTGTGAAGATCCCAACAGAATTACAGCCAGGCCATAACTGAAATAAAATCCATGCCATGACAGAACTAATAATAATAATAAAATAATAATGATCAAATCCAATTAAGGCGGGCTAGACCTAAAACATGCAAGACACTAACTCTGCGAGCTCCTTCGGCATCTTTGCTCCTCGTGACCTCGCGTAGAGGGAAATCAAAAGTGTGTTGCGGTATGGGGCCAGACCTAGGGGAATTTTACTCATCGTGGTATTCGCCTCAATAACGCTTCGGCCGACATTCCCTAGAGGTCAGTCTGTCCACATTCAGGGCTGACCTCATCCCCGCGAGAGGCAAACATTAAATATGCTCCTGACGGGGCGTACATTGACACGTCACCGTGACCCGGGTTTTCCATGTTTTCATGATGGGTCACCACCCGAATATTAAAAGGAGCCCGCAGGTGCCCGACAATGATTTTGTGGCATCATGTTGATTAATAATCGAGCCTACGCTCGCACCGCGCTTCAACCTCATTTGCATTCGTTTATTTTTATGCAGTTGATATTACTTCTTCAAGCCGCAGGGTCCTTAATTTCGGTAATTAATCAAGGATTTTTCCTCGTATGGGGGATGTAAATGACGTCGTGACCTTTATGGTACGGCGGGTATTGGGTCCAGACACGAACCACACAATCGTTCTGACGAAGTCAAAACGAGCGCGCCATGGGCTCTGCGGAGCCCGAATAAATCGTCACCTCGGTGACTGGCACGCCCACGCACTCAATAAAACCCGGGAAAGGGAGTGCACGGCGTTGGCACTGTGGAAGCAGTTGCTGTTCTCATTGGAGTGCCGACGTGGAGCTTGAGGATTGAGATCGAGAGCTTTCTCCCCCAGTGATAGTGGCCCCGGTTGTGCTGCGTTGGGCAGAGTTGCTGACAGGCGTGTGTCGCTGCGGTGCTGCTTTCGAGGGATTCGTAGCGAGGTCAGGTAGCTAGCGAGGATTACTTGTGGTTAAGTGGCCGTGAGTATGCTGGAGGGAGTTATTGTCATTTTGGCCATTCCTGTTTGAGATTTAACCAGCCCTTGAGGCGCTGCAATCATGGTTCAAGGTGGCAGAGTGGATGCTCTGATCGAGAGTTGTGCTCGAGCGAGCGGAGGATCTTTTTAGTGAGCTACTCATTGTCGAGCCTGATTTTCTCGTCATGCTCTGTGGCGTCAGAAATGTTATGTTGGTCTTGATTATTTTTGTGAATTTTGAGACAGGATTGGGCAGAGTTATCCCAGTAAGCTCTTTGTCCTGCGCTTCCACGTGAGAGCGAGCTGTGTTAACTCTGGATTTGGTTCGAGATGTGAAGGCTCTGCGGTGAGTTCGGGACTCAAGGATGAGCATTGGCAGGTGCCGGTTATGGTTCGTGTTGTGGCTCTTGGTGTGGTGGTCCGCGCGGTGGCAGCTCGAGAATGAATTGGTGTTGGCACGGACAGATTCGAGGGAATGATTTCTGGTGGATAGTGGTGTAGCAGCCATCGAGCCTGGCATCTTTCGTAGATTTTTCTTCGCTCCTTGGTAAGCATTTTGGCGCATTGATGGTTTCGAGATCAGAGACTGGCGTAGGTGAGGAGCGTGTGGCAGTGGCTAGCTCAATCGCTGTGACAGAGTGTGACTGGCGATCGGTAGAGCCGGTGCTTGAGGCGTGGTATGTCGCAGTTCGAGGAATTGCGATGGTGGTGCATTGGGAGATGCTACGAATGTTGTCCGACAGAACACTTGGCGAGTGTTGTCGGAGGAGCTGACTTGATGTCAGCATTGGTTTTGTTGGGAGGTGTGGTTCCCAGCTTGCGTGAGGTCTGAGGTCAGGTCAAGCGTGGAGTTTTCTCTTGATTTATCGGAGGCATGATTGGGTTCTCCTCGATCGGAGAGGATCGTGCTTTTGCCAAGCTTTGTCGTCTTGCATCGCGTGATCGGATGGGTTGGCCTCTCTTGTGTGCCGTGAAGTCCGTGCGAGAGGCGTCCTATATTTTGACAGTGTGGTTGCCTGCGAGAAGCGAAGCCCCTTTCGCGATGCGTAAGGGTGCATTGGCATCATTCCGGAAGGATGAGTGCCAGTTGAGCGGTGCTTGTGCGAACTCGTGGCTGGTGTTGTGATTTCTGAGGTGTTGTGAATCGGAGCCTGCAGAGTTGCAGAGGATTGCCAGGTCAGATAGAGAATCTGTGCTCGAGGTTCGAGGTAATGGAGCTTTCCTCACCCTATTTTTTGGTGTTGACCAGCCGAGTCGTGAATTGTCGGAATGGTGAATCCCAAGTCGCTGTGATGGCCGTGCGCCTAGATCAGAGTGCGCAGCGGAAGCCTGGTGGGCCCATAACCCATAGGTTCAGGATCGTAGCGTTGGTTACTACGGGCAGATTTTTCGAGGATGAGGTGAGCATCGGAGGATTGGTTCCTCGATGTGAGGTTGTCTTGGCTGCGTGAGCCATGTCCATTACCGTGTCGTTGCTAGAGGCATTGTGGTTTGTGGCACTGGCTGGATGGAGAGTTGGAAAAATATGTTGCCACGTTTGCCGCATGAGTACCGTGTTCATTGGTTGGAAGCCATGTCAGGCGGTTGGTGCTAGGCTGGGATGAGATTGCTAAGGAAGTCGCCTGACAGGGGACGAGGACGTGATAGTCTGAGTCGGTGGCTTGGTATCCGACTTGTGTCGGGGCTATGTCCTCGGATGAGATCGTAATCTTGGAGAAGTGATCTCTGACAGATTATGGGTCCCGATTAGTGGCCATGAGCGGCTGGTAAGGCTGATCGAGTGGTCGACCATAGTAAGATGTGTATTGTCTGGGGACCCGTGTGCATTGATCGCGACGTCGTCGACCAGCTTGCTGTGGTAGCAGACGACACTCGTCGATTCTAGAGATGTGTGCCGTGGATTGTAAGAGGTTGCGTCCTGTGGCTATGTGGTAAGAGCTGAGCCGAGGATTGGTAGGCGTCCATTTAGAGTAATTGAGATGAGATGGGATTCGATTGTGTAATGGACAGTGTCTGTGTGTGGGGTCTCTGAAGAGACGTTGGCATTGGACATGGTGATCCTTGGTCTGTGATCAGCAAGGGAGGATTTTCATGTAAGTCTGAGTCAAGTGACGTGAGGATCGAGGATTGTGGAATCATGTCATTTGATTTTGTCGTGCTCCCCTGAGAGGGTAGAGTTGGCGTGAGGCTCAGATCGGATGCGGTGTCCGAGCGAGATTTGGCTCGAGATGTAGTAATGGTCTGTGGAGGGTCAGCGGATGGCCTGTCGCAATTTGGAGCGTGCTTGCTGGGCCGGTGAAGGTTTCCCGTTGACGAATATCTGGTGATCGATGGATGGTCTTTCACATACAGAAGATGCTGGTTGTTGTGGCTTGGGAATGACGAGAGCCGTATACCAGCGAGGCCTTAGGTGGCCGATCATGAGATGTGCTTCTCCCGGATTGGATCTGAGATTTGCCAGAAGTTTGTCTCCTCGCAGAGTTGGTCCTGTGCTGCCATGGGTGTTTGGCTTGCCAGGTGTGAGCTAGTGGAAGCTCAGTGATGGTTGTCCCTGGTGCAGGGCGTGAGATCAATCAGCTGGTGGTAAGGCTGATGTTTGATTGGTCTGCCGACCGTGTGGTTCTGATCGGTGGCCATTTCTCGTAACAAGGATCGCGACTCCTCGGTAAGTGAGATGATAGCAGCGATACCGTGGTTGATTTTCGTATTGGCTGAGGCGACGCTAGACTTGTACTCCTTTGCATGATGCCTACCCTGATGATCGATGTGTCTTGGATTGTGAGTAAAATATTATCCGTGATCATTGTCTGGTTGCATCCCTCAGGATCGTGATTTTTGCGAGTCGAGGTTTAGCTGAGGCTCTTACGGCATTGTCAGTTGATTCGGGCATTCTCCCCTTGTGGCATGGTGCTTGTCCTAAATTTCGAGGACGAAATTCTTATAAGGGGGGAGGGCTGTAATGCCCCGAATTTTACAGATATTTTTTGGATCAGGATTCTCCCTGCCAGTATCGCCCTCTCAAGGCGAGGCCTCTCTTCCAGAAGTGACGGATCATCGGCCTCCATGCCGATAGGTGCAAAACTCTGGAGGAAACAGTAGAGGTGACGGTCCAAAGGATAGTGACGTGGATAGCCCCCTGTGCGGTCCTGCCTAGTGATCCGGGACACGTCTACAAGGCCCTCCGTCTTCCCAGCACTCTCAATCGGGCCCTCAGCGACCCACGAATAGCAAAGTCCAGCCGGCTGAAATGGTCATCATCAATAGCACGTGAAGGGAAAGACGGCATTCGTCGATCGGTGCGATCAACCCGGCACTCATCAGCACCCGTGACCCGGGACCTCCTCGATCGGCTCCCATCTCCACTGCTGCGAGCCATGTCTGAAAGCACAAGGAGGAAAAATAGAAGAGGAGCGTCAGGCCAAAATATTTTGGACAACAATATGATTATTCAGTGCAGTCTGAAAAGAATGCTACGGCTACGCCAAAGTTGCATGATATTAATTCCCTTTAAAGGGCACGGGCCATCCGCCCCCGCCTTCGGCCGTGGCAGACGTCCTGTGGGGGGTATTTGTTGCACCCAACATTATCTCAAATTATTTTGAGAACTTTCGCTATGTAACAACCGACGAAAAAAAAAACGACCTATCGTCGACATCGTCGGATCGCAGAGTATCTTCGCAATCACACTCGGTATCGCAACAAGGAGGCTAACGAGGAACATGCATACCCGTCAAAGTAGCCGAACAAGTGTATCACACGGCACGGACGGACGAAAAGACTCCTCCCCCCACGACGACGCACGACCAAGCAACAAACGAGACACTCCTTCGTCCTCGCACGAAGTTCCACGGACCTAGTGCTGCCACGTGGCGAAGGAGGGGCCTCCACAGGCTAAATAGGCTCCACCACAGTTTCTCTCCAACCCAGGACGGCAAAAAAGGGGCAACACGACGTCCAGAGGAGTCAAAAGGCCTGCATAGGGGTCAAATGAGCCCTCTAGGTCGGAAACCCGGGAGGGGGGGCCGCGGCCACCCGCGGGGGCCCCGCGGGGTGCTAGTGGAATCCTCGTTCAGTGTGAATGAGGGGTGGACGTAGATTGTCGTGCACAATCGAACCACCTAAAAACCTCTGACTCCATGTGTGGTTGTTGCTCTGTCCTCTATGCTATTCATGATCTTTGATTGTGAAGGTTGTTATCTACTTTGCCTTCCTTGACCCATGTTTTGCTCGACCATTTAGTTGAATATCACTGATTGCTTTCTAGGGCATTTAACTCGTTGAGAGTGTGTTTTCTAACAAGCATTAAGTGTTCTACATCTCTACGTTCTGGTTACTTGCTGAATTATTTTGATTTAAGTTTTAAATTGGGGTGATCTATTCACCCCCCCCCTTCTAGATCACTCTCTAGTGTATCTATCAATTGGTATCAGAGTGGGTTACCCAACATGTGGTCCAATGACCACGGTGATTCTGGATCAAGCAATCCTCGCAGTTTCATGGCTATGGGACAGTCTATTTGTCGCCCCCCTTTCTTTAATGGTAACAATTATTTTTACTAGAAAAATAGGATGAAAGTATTCCTGAGAGCGCAGAGCCACGAACTCTGGAGGGTGATCACAACAGGACCATATGATCTCCCACCAAATGAAGACGCGTGGACAAATGATCACATCAAGCTTTCAACAGTCAACTGGTCGACTCTATACATCATTCAATACGTAGTGCATCCAGAAGAGTATGCTAGGATATCAGCCTGCAAGACAGTAAAGAAGATGTGGGATGAAGTAGAGCTCATGTATGAAGGTACATCCCAGGTCAAGGCTACAAAGGTAAACATGCTAACCACCAAATATGAATTGTTCAAGATGAATTCTGAGGAGAGTATTTCTGAGATGTACGCTAAGCTGTCAGTGATTACGAACAGTCTCAAGGGTCTAGAAAAATAGATCCCAGAAGTGGATCTTGTAAGGAAGATCCTTAGGTCATTATCCCCAATGTGGCACACTAAGACCACCGTTATAGAGGAGTCCAAAGATTTGTCTAAAATGACTGTCACTGAATTAATCGGATCCTTGATGACTTATGAAGTCAACCTAAAAGGGAATGTTTTATCTAGTAATTTGTTGTGTAACTACACGAGGAATGCACCTTTAAGGGTGCCCAAAATCTCGACCCCCCTGCGTAGGCAGGGGATACCCCTTATCTTTTATGGATCAGCTCGTCATCAAGAGTCCACAGTAAGCCAAGGCAAATTCCTTGTGACTGGGCGCTTGTCCAAGCGGATGTTACGTTGTTGCCTGAGAGTGGGAAGCTCAAGAGGATAAGGGGAGGGCAAGAGTCCTTGAACGGTAAAAGTCTCCCATGTGGATGTAACGTCCCCCAGGCCCTTATGCTTCTTTTACCCAGGGAAGGGAGTCGACAACTATATAAACCCATAGAACCCCTCCAGAAAGATAAGCCAATTTTTAGCCACTTGAACTAGTGAAGAGCTATCGTGTGCCCTACCTCTCCTGTCCCCTTTTCACACCTTGCTCATTCTACTCGCTGACTTAAGCATCAGAGGGTTTTTCCCGGGTTTACAATCCCGGGCTTCCTGATCGCTCTCTCCTTTTTTGCAGAACTCCATTATGAGGTGGCTGCATCCCGTGATCACCCAAGATTTGACGGTCCACGACTTCGCACGAGATCGTGCCTCTTCATAAGTAATTTTCTCTATTCAAATTCAATACAAAAACTCATACCTACACCGCTTTCCCATGCCCGGATATGGAAAACCACGCGGTTTTCCGCATACTTAAGCTTGATGACAGGTTTATGCTGCTATGCGGTAATGACGGTTTTTACAGCCTGAATACAACCAATGGTACATGGAAACAACTGGCTAATTTTACCGGATTTCAGCAAGCCGGTTTATACCGGGATGATAGCGGCATTATATGGGTATGCGCCATGAACGGCCTCGCCAAATTTGACAGCCGTCAATATAAATTTGTTTTTACCCCGTTTGTGAAAACCAACCGGCTGATCAGGAGCCTGGTTGTTAAGGACGATAAAATATGGATAGGTACCAATAATGGCCTTACCGTAATTGGGCCCGGGCAGCAATCAACCACATTTTTGCATTCGGCTGATCCCAAAAGCATCGGCAGCAATGAAATAAACTTCATTTCTTTCTTTTTGCATCACCTACCTTGATTTTCGTACAACCAACAATATTTTAGCTTTTTATCACCAGTCTTGATTTTTATGCATCTAGTTGCCTCGATTTCTGTGCAACCATCAATGTCTTAACTACTAGGAGCATATTCCATGCAATTTGGTCTGCCAAGGGCCTCTCTTCAAATCTCAATTTCCCTTTCTTGAATTTTCTCAATCTTTGCTTGCACATATCGTGAGTCTTGAGTCTTTTGAGCCTTTTGGTTGATCTGCATGACTATGATCTGAACTAAACATGTTGACATCATTAGATGCAAGTAAGACTCATCAATGACTCATTAGCAGACATCAACAAAACCAAGGGACATCATCAAAACACAACTTACACAATATTCTCCCCTTTTTTTATGATGGCAACTATGAGTTATTATAAGTTCAGTATGAGTCATCTTTTGAAGGAATACAATCATCAAATAGGCAATTATGACTCATCAAAACTTCTCCCCCTTTGCCATTAGCAAAGAGGACATTGATAAAAGCATGTTTCAAGGTCAGAATAGGAGCACATGGAGCCATGGTTAGGTCCCTTGGCTTGGCAGACACAATTTACACAAGGTGGCATCGGATGCCATGAAGACGCAACAAAGCAACGCAGACTGAATCATGAGAGACAAATATATGCAAGATGTTTAAACATAACAAGATGATGTTGTTGGGTTCGTTGTGCTCCCTCTTGGTTTTGATGATAACAAAATATTGTGTGTGTGTGTCTAGTAGAACCTTATGTATGCTTGCATATATTTTTGATGATAGTGTGCACTCATAATCAGTGCTACGCTTGCATGTGTTACAATGAGCCTTTGTGCTCTTGATGTTCTAATATGGTTGAGATGATAAATAGATTTTTGACACTCATACATGTTATTCAAATGCATGGCTATGGAAGTCGACTTGACCTTATGTGTGATTTGTCTTTCAAGGTTCATGCTTGTTTAAGAGCTTTACATCAACCATGGTGATATTTGATTTCATGATGCCCATATAGTGTGTGAATGCATGGTCAGCCGGTCGTATGAAGGTTTGTTTCTCTCTGACATTATTTTGGGCTCTTCCCAGTGACGAAGGCCTCCCTCCCTCTAACTTCAAGGCAATAAAAGGCAATTCAAAGGGCAAGTGGGTTTAACGGCCCTACTTGGACCGCTATAGACAATATAGCGGCCATACAAGGACCGTTATTATCCTCTACCCCTTGAATTTTGAATTATTAATATATTTCTATATGGCGGCCCTATCAGGACCGTTATAATCAATATAGCGGCCCTCCCATGACCGTCATTATTGTCGACATGAAAAAGGGTCAACTACCTGACAGGAAGACATGGACGCACAATTTACGGAAAAGTTCTTTGTCCGCGCCTTAAGTATGACGGTTGGATGGCAACCGTCAAACAGGTCAAAGATTCCTTTCACCAACCATCAACCAAACTTGGTGGGCGGGGTCATTATTACATTTGACCGATATTGACGTATAACGGTCTCTTGGAGACCATCCTACATATTTGACGGCTCCACCATGGCCGTGATTTATGTATGGCGGCCTGTCCAAAACCGTCATTACGAAAGCCAACCAAAATAGACCCCCATGATTTCAGGAGGATTAAGGGGAAAATGTCGTTGGCAATATTAACACGATCCTATTGAATAACGGTCATTGACCGACCGTTATACTGTTTTGCAGCCATCATAAGACCGTCATTCTCCTGCTAATCCGAGCTCTATAAATAGCTCATGGTTTAAGGCAAAAGAGAGAGGAGAGACGCGCAGATCATCACGAAGTGCTGTCAAAAAGAGAACACACGGGACCGTCGTGAAGTGCTGCCGGATTTCACTGCCATATCCCTACAGCCTCGTGAACGAACGCTAGGGGTGGGGGCCTTCTACGTTCGTCAAGCCCCCGGTGCATGGTTTTGGCAGTTTTCCTCATTGTTTCCTACCATCTGTTCACCATTTACACCATCACTCGCACTATTTTCACACGCATTCTTACTGTTCTCATTCCTACTATTTACATCGCCCTCTCGGGGTTTTAAATCCTCCAGGTATGACCGGGCCATGCCTTCTCCTCCTTCACTCTCCCTTCACCCTTTCTCCTCTCTCCCCTCTGGTACAGAGCCCCTACTCTGAACAGGGGCACCGGCCGTGTCTCCCTTCCCTCCTCTTTCTCCTCCCTCTACTCTTTTTAGCACATCTCCCCTCCCACTGTTGCGCCGACAGACTCCTCTTTCCCCACTCCTTCTTCCTTTTCTCCCTTTCTCTCCTCTTTTGTATACACACACTGTTATCTTCCCACCGCAAACACATACAAACTGTAGCTGCACCTCGCCACCCCCTTTCACCGACGTCTCTCTCATTCCATCCCTCCACCTGCACCAACGCATCTCTCCCCTCTCTCTCTTTCTCATCTCTCCTCCTCCCTCTTTCACACTTCTTCTCACTACTTCGCCTTCAAACACACGCACACACCATCACCGACAGGTTCTCTCTCCCACTCTTTTAACTCCCGACCCCTCTCTCGATCTCCATTCTCTTCTCTCTCCCTCACCCCTCTCTTCTACACACTCACACTTCATGAAGCCGTCTCTCGCCTGCACACCCACTGGCACACCGCGACTGCCCTTCGCGCACCCCCGTCCACAGCCACTCACACATGCACACACACACGGCGTCGACTCCGCACCAGTGCAGAGTCGACTCCCCTGCTGTCTCTCATCACTCCCCTCCCTTTTTCTACACACTCTCTCTCCCTCTCTCCCTCTCCACTGCATGCACACACACATCTCAATCCACCTCCTGTTCCCTCTCTCTTTCTCTTCTCCACACACACACACACAGCACCACTGACCCACTGCCGGCCCTCCTCTCCTTGCCTGCTCCCTCTCTACCCATTCTCACTTCTCCCTCTCTCTCTTTCTCTGTTTAACCTATACGCACACACTCGCTTCACTTCCCTCTCCCTCCATCCCTGCCTCTCTCTCTTTCTGTCTCTAACCCTTCGCACACACATGCCCCTCCGTCTCTTACTCTCCATCTCTGTCTCTCTTTTCCCTTTCTCTTTCTCTCTCTTCTCGCACCCTCTCTGTCTCCCTCTTCTCTCTCACACATTCTCTCTCTTGAGTCCTCTCGGTGCTAGAGAGGTTGGGGATGAGTTTCCCCTTGTTTTCCCCTTCGCGTGGGTGCGAACAGGGCGTGGAATGGAATTTTCGCCAAACATCACCGTTTTAGGGTTTACGAACGAGTAGCGGTCCTAATAGGAACCACCACTCGCCCTGGCAGTCCTGTGGGGGCCGCCACTTGCTCCCTTAAGTTCATTCAAGCCTTGCGGTCCTGCGATAGACCGCCAAGGTGCTTAACAGTCTTGAGGAGACCACTAGGCAGGGCTCTGCGGTTAGGGCATGATCATTTTCGAGATTTTACCGTTCGAGTGTTTTTGGGCTTAGCGGTCCTAGGGTAGATCGCCCATAGGCCTTGCGGCCTGGGGATGATCGCTTGGGTCTCCCTTATGTCGGTTCGATCCTAGCAGTCACACGATAGACCGCTACCTAGCTTTGCGGTCTCTAGGAGACCGCCAAGGTGGCTTGCGGTCAGGGCATGACCATTTTCCAGTTTTTGAGTTGCTTGAGGTCAGGAGGTATAGCGGCCATGTGACTGACCGCTTGGTGACACCCAACGGTTAGGCAATGGACTGCCATCCTTCTAGGCGGTCTGGGACTGACCGCCTAGGTTCTGGAGGCATTTGGGGCAATGGGGTCCTGGTTGGACCGCTATGCTAGGTTTTACGGTCCTAGCCAGACTGCCAAGCTCTGTGACAGTCCAGAGAGGACCGTCTCTTGGTTTTCGTGTTTATCGTGCCCGTTTAAGCATTGTGTTGGTCTCCGGTCGACCCGATTGTGACCTAGTGGTCGACTTTCAACCTCGAGAATGTCCCAGACACCTCGGAGATTCTATGTCTGTGTCTTAGGGTGTCTGGAGGTACCATGCTACCTCGATTAGCGTGCCCATGGGGTTTGAGAGTCCGGGTGACTCCATGTGTTCTAGACTTTTGTGTTACGCTTGATCGAGTCATCGTGTATCGGTGTGAGTGTGATGGGGGTTCCTCTGCATGTCGTGAGTTCTCCAAAAAGTGGTTTTCGAGTGGGCCATGCGTAAGGCATTGGACTGCGAGTCCAATGCCAGGTAACTCATCAAAAAATACATCAGGATATTCTCTAATAATAGAGATTTCTTCCAGAATAGGTTTCTTGGGTTTGATTTTAAGGACAGAAGTCAAGAATGCAATACATCCTTTCTTCATCATTTTTTAAGTTTGAAGGGCAGAGATGAGAAGAGGGTGTCTAGGATGGCTATTTCTAGAGAAAGTGAGTTCAGGGTATCTCGGTTCACCAAAGGTTACACTTCCTCACCTGTAATCCACCTTAGCATTATACTTTGTCAACCAGTCAGCACCTAAGATTACATCATAACTCTCCATGTCCATGCATATCAAATCAGCGGCTAAGTTACGGCCACTAATCAATACTTCACTAGAGGGAAAATAATGTTTAAACTCAGTGCTTGCTCCTAAAGGTGTGGAAATGACAAGTTCAGTTTCCAAAGGAATGAGTTTTTCATGTAAGGTGGCAACAAAATTTTGGGATATGAATGAATGGGTAGATCCAATGTCAAATAGAACAAAAACAGTTCTAGAATTGATGGTGAGAGTACCTTCCACTCCTTCAATTTGTGCGGGTTCTATCAGAGCTTGGAGTCTTCCTTGAAGTCTTAGTCCTTCTTGACTTTTCTTCTCCGGTGAAGATTCCTTCATAACAGGACAGTCAGAAATCTAATGCTCCCTACTTCCACAACGTAAGCATGCTCCCTTTTTTCTCCAGCACTCTTCGATTTTGTTACCAGCCTTGTCACAATACTTGTAAATATCTTTTGATGATGATGAAGGTGCAGCAAGGATAACTTGCCTATTTTCATCTTGAGACTTTTTATCTTGTTGAGGAGCTCTTCCTTCATTTGGCCTCTTCTTTCTAAATGTTGGTTTAAAATTTTTGATGCCAACGACTTGCTCTTTCATGACTCTTCCTTTGATTCTATCTGTCATCTCCATGGCATCTTCTAATAGTTGGGCCTTCCGGAACATCTCGGCATATGTTTGGATGTCCATAGGCGCCAGTTGGGGAATGTATTGGGGCCTTAGCCCATTCATGAATCACTTGGCCTTCATTCTCTCTGTGGTAAGTATCCCGATTCCCTAGTCTCTCTATGCATTACTATATGGTATCTAAGTTATATTATCTTGGGAACTGACTGGTCATTCATGTGTTCTGAGATTTGATGTTCTCCTTTAATAAAAATGATGATGATCTAGGTGCACATGTTTAATCGTCGGATAGGCCATTAGGTGGGAAGAATTGGGGGACGATGATTTTATCTTGCATGCCGTGGTTATAGATAGTATCCTAACTCTGATTAATCTGGTCTAGCAATACTATTCTTGAGTATTTTCTATTTTATGCTTTCTTTGTATTCATTTTGATGATTTTTTTTATTTTAGCCCAGCATGCATCATGCGCATCTTTGAGCATTCATGTGCCCTGATCTTTCTAAGGCGTCTCAGTAATGGTGGATAATTGTGCATCCATGATCTTGGATAGGGAGAATCATTCCACTCTGAGTCGAAAAGTTTTCTCTAGTCTATTTACTCGGTTTGGTTCGCTAAGGGTTCTTGTCTAGAGTTTAGTCATTCGCTTCTTTGCTTGTTTTTTGCTTGTTCCGATCGCCTATCAACTGTGTGTTCCACTGATGAGGTTGATTGTGTTTTTCTTCCTTTACTTTGTTAGTTACTCCAGGCATGCGTCATTTGGTTTGACCGTTCCCTGTGATTGGTTCAGAGTTTTCCAAAAGATTCCTATCGCTCGTTGGTCGAGAACAGGTGTCGTTTACCTTAAAGCCCACTTTCAATCTGCTCCACTGCATTTTCGCTTCATCTCTATGTTTCATTTCACTTTCGCTTCACCTCCGCTCGCTCCCCTGCAAAGTGGGCGTTAAGGAGGGGCATCTGTTGACACCCGTTTTATGCCTACGAGTTGGGTCATTTTCCTATCATTCTTTTTGATGTCCCAGGTTGTTCACTAGTTATTAGGTTATTTTTTACTGATTTTGGGCCTATTTTATGAGTCTTTCTCCCTGGTTGGGCTCATTTTCTCGCATATGTCATGATTTGGGTTTAATGGGCTTGAATGAGGCTTGGTCTCGGGATAAATATGCATATTTATCCTCTTTTTATTTAACATGGGGGCGTTCTCCGTCAGTTACGGTGAGGGAGAAGGAGGGTCGATTTTATTTTTTTGAAACCGATAGTATGTACACGGTCTATCCATAGACCGTTTAACAGTTAGATGGTCATCGATCAGACCGTTTATTTATGGCGACTTAACTCCCCTCAAGCGGTCTATCTATGACTGTTCATATCACTGGATGGTCTGGAACTAAGCCGTGTTGGTGCCATGATGAAATTCAAACTAGCAATGCCCTCACGGCCCTATCTGGATCGTTTATATCTTTGGGTGGCCTTGAGTTAGACCGTGTATGTTCTGAAACGATGAATAACTTTTTAAGCTCATTCTTCTTGCTACATTATGTGCTTAATTGATGATATTTTGGCTTGAATGATATTGTTTCATGATGCACAATTGCAAAACCTTGTTCATGATTCTTTTGCAGCATCACTTCACTTTGCCTTCCATTTCCGTCAAGTAAGTCAGGTAAGTATCTCATACCCTAATCCCTTAATGCATTACTATATGGTATCTATGCTATATTATCTCGAGAATCGGCTGGTCATTCACGTGTTTCAGGATCTGACGTTCCCCTTCAACAAAAATGATGATGATCTAGGTTCACACGGTTAGTCATCAGATAGGCCGTTAGGTTGAGAAAATTATGGGACGATGGTTCTATCTCGCACGTCGTGGTTGCGGATAGTGTCTTGACCTTGATTCCCCCAGTCTAGCAATACTATTCTTGAGTACTTTCTATTTTATGGCTTTCTTGCATTCATTTTAATGATTTCTTTTATTTTAGCCCAGCACGCATCATATGTATTTTTTGAGCATTCATGACCTATGGTCTGTCTGAATATGTCCCACTAGGTATGGATAATTGTGCGTTCATGGTTTTGGGTAAGAGGAACAATTCCACTCCGAATTGGAAGGTTCTCTCTGGTCCGTTCACCTGGTTTGGTTGACCAGGAGTCCCTTTTTGGAGTTTTAGCCTATCTCTTTACTTTTCGTTGCTGCTTATTCCCTCATTGGTTGTGGATTGTGCCCCCTAATGAGGTTGTCCCCCCTTTTTGATGATAGCAACTGTGAGTCATTATGGCAACTATGTGTTCAACTACGATCCATTGAACTTTCAATTCAGTCAAAAGCAACCTAAATGAAAACACTAAAACTCTCTCCTCAATCAAATAACAAAAGCTCTACCCCTTTGACTCTCTCCCTAATAAACCTTGACTCTCTCCCTAACGAACCAATCAAATAATGACTTATATAATCACTCCCCCTTTGACATCATCAAAACAAAAGACATGGAGAGAATATATGGAACATTCATGAAGATGGGGATCAAAGGAAGCAAATATTTAGGGTTAGAGAAAACAATCATGGAGAGGATATAGTCAGGTGTATAGACATCAAGAGATATTCAGAGTAGGGGTGAAATAGTGAGGGCAATTGGATCAAGACAAACATATAAAAGCAACAACATGTAGATAGAAGTAGAGATTTGGAAATTAGGCACAGTTTGAACCCATGAGCCCACAACATGAGAACATGTTTTAGAAGTGGACATTATCAGATCAAAGCCAGACATAGACATGAACAAGATAGACCCAGATCAACGGTATACATAGCCAAGAAAAAGATATAGCATGCAATCTCTTTATTCAGCCATTTATTAGTCTCATTTTTTAGATTTTCAAATTTTTTAATTTTTCTTTGCAATGTATGAAATTTAAAATGTGTGATCTAACTACATACATGATGAAGGCTAATACCAATTGGTGGATTGATACCAATTATTGCATAGAAGAACACCTAGATGCACATGTATGTAAATGAATGACTTTATGTTCAAATGACCCTTAATGCCTAAATTCAGTTGTTCAGTATCATACCAATTTGTTGGGTATGATGCATTATGGATCATGCATTCATGCACATATATAAGTATGAATCATGCAGGCATTCTGTCATAACATAGTATATACATAAATATAAATGTAGGCTACCCCCCCATTCTTATTAAAAGAATGGCAATGGGATAACTAAGCATGTAAATGATTCAAATGACGTGATATGTTCAATGACAATTCCACAAAGGGGGGTTGTATGGTCATAGGGTATCTTAGCTCTCAAGGCTATTCATGACCTTTTTCTTTCCTCTCACAAGTGGTACCTCCTCATCAGTTACTTTTTGCAACTACTTATTTTCTCATTTACCACTCTAAAGATGATCTGTTTTATGACTTGTCTAGAAATTTGAGGTACAGTCTTAGCTATTGTAAAGAATTCTGTGTATTGTTTTTTCATATATTGAACAACTGTAATATGAAACAGTCTCCGTGGAATATTGAAGTTGGACCAACAGATGCATGTATGACATGTCCTTTTGAGCAAAGGGTTTGCACTTTAAATGCAAAATGTCATGGCAGTTCTCAAGATCGCTCGAGACTAAGTGCATATGAATGCACTTCTAGGCTGTTTGCTAGTGCACTTCTTAAGCAAGTTCTTTTCCATGCTTTTTGTCTACTTCCTTTCCATTTGGAGGAGTGGATGGTAGTGCTTCTTTTCTGCCAATGGTTGCCAGTTTGGTGTGGTGGTTTTTGTCTCAAGTGGCATTATTTTATTGTGATATCATATAAAGACATTTCATGCTTCTGTTTCTGTCTATTAGAAAACAAAGAGGGCGCCAAAGGTGGAGGTAGGAACTGGGACAACTGATGCATCTATGGATGAATGGTTGCAAGTAAGTTCCAAAGTTGTGTCATTGAGCAGTTTGATTTTCCAAATCGTTCACCTTCCTGGAAACTTTGCCTGCCCATGTTTCACTTATCACACACATCTTTCTGTGAAGCCCTGATATTTGATGGAACACATCCCACTTGCAATTGCTGCCATCGTATTGATAGTTAAATTATTAGTTGATGAAGGTATCTTGGAAACAAATTGACTTAAAAAATGTTTGCTTTTGTCGGTCAGGGAACAGCATATGCTCAGTCACTGGCAAACAAGTCTAAGAAGAAAAAGTAGGCCACTTAGTGCTCCTGTAAATGTTGCAAGTGCAGCAATGGCGCTCAGTCAAGCATTTTTTCACAAGAGCAGGAGGTAGTCTCTGACATTGAGTTGCCCCGCCCCCGCGGGGGGGGGGGGGGGGGGGGGGGGGGGGGGGGGGCATCAATGCATACAACTTAATTTCACTCAAATCATTCACAGTTCAATCCATAGTCAAAAACACTCAAAGCATTCTCAATGCATTCTATCAACAAAGTTCGTGCAATGACAACAAGCATATAAACATGAAGCACCATGCTTCATGAGAAGGTAAGAACTAAGGCTCAAGGAGCCAAGGGTCGACACATGGGGTCGACCCATCCCAAGGAGAATGGAAATGTAATCAAATCAACTAACCAATAAATATCATGCAAGAGCAGTCATTGAACCAATACCCAACAATCTCATGCACAGCACACATGAGTCAACGTCAGAAATATATTCATGAAAGATCATTGGCTTTCAACCTGCAAAATAAGATATCATCATGTTGGCTTGTTTAACGTGGAGACGTCATTAAGCACAAGATACACAATATATTAGAATCATCAAAACCATTGTCAAAGACAACGAGGGGGCACACTAAACCCAACATCTCTAAAGAAAGATCTAGTTCTTGGAGGATCATTTAGATTTCCAATGATAAAGTTTTGGACTGGGTGGTCTTTTAAAAATCTAATATTGTTTGATGACTCACCTTGTTTAGTTGAGCTAATCACTAGATCAATTGGTTGACCTTGAACTAGTTCATGTTCCTCTATTTGTTCAGATGGTTCTACATCTTCTTTATTCTCCAGAAATTCTCCACTGTCACTTTCTTTCCTGTCATTATTAGATTTATCAATTTGATTATCAGATTCATCAAAAATTATGTGAGGTGGCTCTTCTACAGTTTGGTCACTGATGTTAAACACCCTGTATGCCCTTAACTTTTCAGAATACCCAAGAAATATCCCTAGACTACTCTTGGCCTCATATTTATCTAAGTCCTTTTTGTCATTATTGTGAATATATTTTGAACCAAAAATTTTGAAGTAGGCCAAGTTGGGTTGCTTACCTTTCAGCATTTCATAAGGAGTTTTCTTGTGAGCATGTCTTACCATAGCTCTATTTATGATGTAACAAGCAGTGCTGGCTGCCTTTGCCCAGAACTTTCATGGAAGTTGGCTTTCAAGTCTACAGCTCCAGTCGTGTCATGGGGAAGCTCACCCTCCTCCAAAGGGGAGGAAGTACCTGTGACCAACATAGAAAGAAGCTTAGCACTAACGAGTGATACAAAAAGCCCACCACAAATGGCTAAGTTCCTAGTCACGTACCTGAGGGTCCCATGGTAGAAGACCCAACCATCCCTACTGTGCAAGTGGAGAAAATGACTGGTAAAGGAGGGAGGGGCGTTCCTGCCAACAACTGTGGTAGCGATCTAAATGCGTCCCCAGCAGCAGGCGCGGCCAGGCTACCTATCGCTCCTCACTCGCCCTCGAAAGAGGGGAGAGCCACCGACAGGCCAGTGCTCACCAGCTCCTGGATCATCTCCAGGGTAGCAGTCGGGTCCTCGCCTGGCAAGCCAAAATCACAAACATAATCAACAACCTCAGCCTGTCAGACGCCAGAAAAATAAGGGACAGCTCTCCTTATAACAATTCAACACTTACCCGAGTAGTCTCGGGTCATTGCCGGCTCTTGCTCCTTAACCGGGAAGGTTACTCCACCTTGTGCCTCAAAAGGGGCCATGGCCCTCGGCATCCCTGCCGTCTCTGCATGAAGCACGTGGCTATGTCAGTCTCCAAAAATGAACACCACCACGAGCAGAGCATACCCAGTCCCAAAAGACCCTACCGGGCCGAACATCCTTAAAGGCCTTCCATGACTCAAAGTCAGGGAACATGTTGGCGTTGGGGTTTGTTTCATCTATCACCTGAAGAAGCGTGTCAAAGTCCATCTCGTGCTTAACCTCATCGTCGGGAAAAGGATTGGCCTCCGTGGATGGCAAGAAAGCCACCTCCACCCCGGCCTCCAACAGAGCTACAAGAAAACCAGCCAAGTAGTGCAAGGTTGGTCAACCATGATGGCTAAACCAGCAAGAAACAAAAGGTGAACATGGCAGTTACTCAAAAGTCGGTTCCGCCTCTATATGCTCATCAGTCCTAAGTCATTAAGAGGACTCGCCAGTCTCCGCCACTCTGGTATCTACCCGAGGTCGCTTTCGCCTAGGCTGAAGACCTCCGTCTCCAGGGTCCCAGGGGAGCTTCCCCCTTGATTTCTCCCTCTCCCATGGAGGTATGGGGGCGTGGTCGGTATTTTTGGGTCTTGTTCGCCATTTCACCATCGGAGCGCTATGGTAGTCGCTCCAGTGACTACCACAGTGCGTAACGCACCCAGGGAGGTGTGTTACGCTCCGTTGAGATTTGGTTTGGCATCTGTGGGCCTGACGGTCCCATGATAGACTACCACAGGGGTGTAATGCCCCTAGAGTCGACCGTCAGAGTGACGATTCGACCGTTGGTTTTTGACTGTTATTTTCTGACCGTTGGGGGTCATAGACGCCTGATGCACCCAGAGTGGGGCGTCAGGGTGTGTGACGCCCCTAGGAAGGCACGTCAAAGTTGATGCCCCCTTCCACCTAACGCACCTGAGCTGGCCCGTTAGGATCTGTAATGCCTCTAGAGGTGTGCATTACAGTCAACTTGGTCCTATGACCTAACACGCCTTAGTTGGTCCGTTAGGGATCGTAACACCCCTAGAGGAGTGCATTACGACTTGCTTCATCTCGTGCTCTAATGCACCTGTTTAGGTCCGTCAGGTGTTGTGACGCACCAACGTAGGTGCGTTACAGTTTGTTTCACGCTGAGTGCCTTACACATCTGAGTTGGTCCGTTAGGTTACCGTGGCACACCATGGTTGGTCCGCCATCGCCTGTGACGCACCAGGGTTGGTCTGTCAGGCTTTGGACTACCCCGAGTGGGTTGTAGTCCTATTTCTTTGCTGATCGGAGTCACCGTGCGACGGTGTGGGTACGAGGGATAATCCCTATACTGGTCCGACTGTGACGTTATTTTTTGTGGCTTGAGAGTCTACTCCTTTAGTGACCCTCCACTAATCATAGCCTTCGATATGCGTGTACTGGCCCACCAGGGAGTGGTGGAGGGGCTATCCTGAGCATGATTTTTAGACTGGTTTTCGTCAGGTCCCACATGTAGCAGCCAGAGTCTGGCTGAGGGGAAAACTAGTTAGAGGCCAGACCTAGTGCGTACGGTCTGTGTGTGCACACGTGGTTGGGGGCAGTTGGATTCTAAGCGTGGTGACACTCTGAAGATGTGTAAAGCATTCCCATAATGCACATAATATAATGAACAAACTTTAATGATGTCGAAAATTGTAACAATTACAATTTAAAAAGGCCCATAAACTTACAAT
This sequence comes from Amorphophallus titanum, assembly GCA_024336825.1. Classification (NCBI taxonomy): domain Eukaryota; kingdom Viridiplantae; phylum Streptophyta; class Magnoliopsida; order Alismatales; family Araceae; genus Amorphophallus; species Amorphophallus titanum. The sequence goes on along the minus strand of JANBPO010008152.1, from coordinate 43,732 downwards.
GGCCAACAGAACTTTCTCTGGCTATTTACTTCGTTAGTGGATCAGCTACCACACGAGCAGAACTAATCTGTCACAATACCACTAACCTTTTTACAAGCAAATCTCTCATGTAGTGGTAAGGAATATTAATGTGCTTCATTCTGCCATGATATTTAGGATATTTGGCGAAAGCTAGTGCGGAAGTGCTATCTATATATAGCAGTACACTCTCATCCCCTTGAGGTGTAAGCGCCAAGCGCTGCATCAAATTTCGCAACCACACTACTTCTTGAATCACCACAGAACAAGCCACATATTCCACCTCCATAGTGGATAGGACAATGCAAGATTACTTCTTGCTACATCATGAGATAGCTTCACCAGCTAACATGAATACTAAGCTTGAAGCAGACTTGCGCTCATCTCGGTCACCAGCCCAATCTGCGTCACTATATCCAACTAGCTTTAGGTCACCTCTACGGTAACGTAAGACATAGTCTGATGTCCATCACAAGTAATAAAAAATTCGTTTGACTACCTTCCAGTGCACAGGATCAAGGTTACTCTGATATAGCGGCTAATCAAACCCACTACGAAGCTAATGTCCGATTGAGTACTCAACATGGCATACATTAGACTTCCTATTGTAGCGGCATAAGGGACTCTAGATATTTCTCTCTTTTCTTCCTTATTCTTGGGGCATTGGCTAGCACTCAGGACACATCTTTTTTTAAGTGGAGTATCAATGAGTTTCGAATTAGACATTCGAAAACGCTCTAGGATTTTATTAATGTAGGTTTATTAAGACAAACTCAATAACCTTTCTGAGCGATTTCGAATAATTTTCACGCCGAGCATATAGCTCACTTCACCCATACCTTTCATCTTAAAGACAGAAGATAGTCATCCCTTGATAGCATTGATTAACTCCATATTATTAACGGCTATTCTATAGTTGTCTTGGATGTTCAGTGTGCTTTAGATCGTCAACTCTCCACCTGTTCAACATTGGGAGTTCCCATGTTGTTCTAGCCATTTACCCAGACAACTGCTGAGCCACTATTTCTCAACAGGTTTTCATTGGGTCTGATTAGTTCGTTTTAATTCTGCATCGTCAATAGTTACATAAATTTTTAATTGGTCAAGGCTTTTCGAGAAGGATTCATTCACCCCCCGTTCTGAATCTGACGCACCTAAACTAACAGCGTCTACCGATCGGCTCCGTGCTAGCTCCTCCCGGAGGTGGACTGTCTCCTTGCGTGCTGCGACTCGGCTCTGCTCGAGCTCCTCTCGTAGTTGGGTACTCTCGCCCAAGGCGACTGTCAGTTTGGTCGTCTGCATGCATGCATCATTATTAGTCAATTGCATTTAACAAAAAAAAACATGATCAATAGGGAAAGCGTAGTGAACTCACCCTCTCGGAGAGTGCCACCTCGGCTGCGTCGGCTGCCTCGGCCCAAGCTATCATCCGTGAGAACTCCACCTCCCGCTCGGCACGGTCGGCAGACGTCTGGGTGGAAGATGACGCATCGGTCCCCTATCACTCGGCTCCCTCAGCTCGCTACATTTTAGAAACTCCAAGGTCAGTCATTTCGTAAGCATAATCATAATCAAATGCATAATTAAGTTTAAGGGTTAAGGAGACTCACCAGAAGGTCCAGTGCCTGTCGGGCCTCATCCCACTCCTGGATAGTCGAGTGGAGGAGCCCTTGTAGCTCCGCAATCCTGCCCTGTGGGTCGATCTGCATGTAGGAAGTCTAAGGGTCAGTGCACAATCATATATAAAGCATAAGCATAATTAAAGAGTTCTAGGGTTAGAAGTCATACCGGTCAGCGGGCACCCTGGAACACCTGGTCCCGGTGGTGCCGGGCGTATTCTGTGTAGTACGCCTCCTCGCTCTTTGCCTGGGCAGACATGACCTGCCCGAGTGTCGTCCAGTCTGTGATCTACTCTGCAGCTCGCACGGTCTAGTCTAGAACTATCGCCAGCCCACGGGGGTTCGCCCGATGCGCTCCCCCGGCTTCTCGGGTGCCGGGAACTCGACCGCTGGTTGGAGGACGCCGATCGTCCTCATCACTAGTCGGAAGTAGAGTGGCTCCACCACATTCATGCAGTGAAGCCACACGTCGCGCCCCGAGAAGGTAAGGGCCCCCACTACCCAGGGCTGGCCCTCGTGCCCGTCGCCCTCGTAGTGTCCATGTCATCTTAGATCCCTCAGATTTATCTCCGCAGGGCTCCAGTCTCTCGTAGGGCTGTCCACCATCTGGCGATGGGCAGCAGCTCGGGGTGGGTCTCCTCACCTCTCCCTAGCTTGCGGAGTCACACGTAGGCCCACACCTGCATCGCATTTCACCAAACATCAGCATATAGGAAGCATAAAGGAAATTGCATAACCAGTTTAAGGGTAGAGTCGTACATGGAGTAGAGGTGAGAAGCCACCGAGCATCGTGCATCGGCTGGTGGAGCTCAATGGGTCGAAAAGGAAGGTGAGGGTCACCGCTCCCCACACGTAGTCGCCTACGTGGTCCACCTCCTCAAGCAGCGGTAGGAAGCAACAGCTGATCACTTTCGCTCTCATCGCGAACAGGAGTCATCCAAAGAGCAGCATCAGCAACCGTCTCAGCACTCTGTCACCCTCCGGTCCCGGCTCTGTCGCCACCCTCAGTCGGGCTCGATCCACGAGCCTCTGTAAATGCTACTCGGGTAGCTCCCCAGTTGCTATCCATGCACACTGGAGCCCGAGGCTGTCCTATAGTGTCACCCACATCAGCGTCATCGACTGACACTCCGGGTGCAACAGCTCGAGTCCAAGAAGCTCCCGGACCATCTCCCAGTAGCCGGGGTAAGTCCTCCCGCTAACTGGAGACCCATGCATGCGTAGGCCTATGATGCGCGCTACGTCCTCTAATGTGGGGACCATGTGGCCCCACAAGAACAAGAACGTGCGACTCACTGGGTCCCGGCGGTCGTGTAGAGCATAGAGTAGCAGCGTATCAAGCCGACTGACCTCAATGCTCAGGAACTCGGCGAATCCCATCGCCGCTAGTCTCACCCATTGGAAGTCGGGCAGTGCAAGGTACACTGCCCGGACCTACAGCCAGGAGATCCGAGTCTTGCGCTTTCCCTGCATATATTTTAGGTTAGTTGCATTGGTTATTCATTTTTCATGCATTTCATTCATTGAATAATTCAATAAGCTAAATGGTCACTCATGGGCCATTTGTAGCCTTCAACGGTTGCCCTCCAACCGTTTTCCAATAACTCCTCTCAAAAGACCACGGCCATCTAGGGACCACTCTGTAGGATGGATGGCTCACTGAGGACCATCCTACTTTCTTACGTCCACCCTAGTAACGGATGGTTCATGGCCATTCAACGAGCCCACGGTCACTACCTGACCATGTTACTCCCCTCTCAAGCTCCTGATCGATCGAGGTTGCGTGGCCTTTCCTTCAACTGTGTAGGTGCCCACGGTCTGATGGAGACCGTTCTGTTCTTGATGCTTCATCTTCTGAATGGACCTATATGCACCATCCTGGATTTACACGGTCTTCCCCAGACCGTGCTCTTCCCCAACATCTCGTCATTTCAAATCCTTTTGAACGGCCACCCATGGGTCGTGCTATGAGTGAACGGTTCTATATGAACAGTGTGGTTTATTGAGCGGTTCCTGTTGAACCGTTTTGTGACCGCCTTGCCCGACGGCCTTAAAACCATCCCTGCCGGCGGTGAGGGCCGATGGGGCCTCCCAACCGGCCCTAAAGGGCTCGTACACCCCTCTTCTACCCTTCTAAGCTACAAGCATGTATTAAAAGTGAAATAGGGGAGGCTTTTAGGGCACCTACCTCTGATGACCGTGGCAGTTTGGCTGTCGTCACCGTGGATGCCTCCGGCAGTGCCTCCCTAGCATCAACTAGCTCTCTGGCTTCCTCCTCAGCCATGGGCAGCAGGGCCACTTCTTCCTCGACAATAGCCGGTGCCTCCTCCTCCTCAGGAATCATCGGTAGCACTCCCCCGGCCGTGGCGGTCACTGGTGGTGGCGGGTGATCTCCTTCACTGGCCATGCCCGGGTGTTTCACCTGGTGCTTGGTGCGCATAGATGAGGGGAAAGCTAGGGGGGAGAATAGAGAGTGAGAGGATGAGAGATCGAGAGAATGAGGAAGTGTATAGAAAGTTACATAGGCTGATCGGTCGAAAGTCAGCGCAAGTCCTTGGGGCAACCACTTTTGGAATCAAAGCAATGAGAGAAGTAGTGAAACTTCAAGGAAGAGGATCCCCACCGAAAAAAGCTTGAACGGCCACCACCACATCCATTTCAATAAAATCCCAACAAGCATGGAAGAAGTGGCTGGTGAACCCATCGGGGCCGAGGGCGCTATCTGGAGACAAACCGAAGACAGTCTTCTTAATCTCCTCAAGGGAGGGCACAACACAAAGCAAGGCATTTTGATGTTCATCCGAGACCAGTGGGATAGAAGCTAATACCTCCAGGTGGATGAAATGGGGGGAAGAGGTGAAAGTGGAGAAAAATAAGACACCATCATGTCAGCCATTGCATCCTCCTGGTCAACAATCAAATTGTCCTCTCCCCGCAGGGCCACTATAGAAGCCCGTCTACGGTGGGATAAAGCATAGGCGTGAAAGAATTTGGTGTTTTGGTCCCCTTCCTTTAGCCATTTAATAAGAGACTCTTGCCTCCAGAACATTTCAACCTAAGTGTGAACCCGGTCCAAGCCCTCTTTGGCAGCCAAGAAGGACGCCAGCTGAACACCAGAAGGGCTATTGTCAAAAGATTCTTGTGCCATGGAGAAATAGTCTTTAGTGGCCTGTACATTAGCAAAGATATTCTTGAAGACATTGGTGTTCCATTCTTTGAAAAAATATTTCATGTGTCGAAGCTTGAGGGCCATGGCGGTCAAAGGGAAGGAGGAGAAAGGGGCAGCAACCCACGCCACCTGAGAATCATGAAGAAATTGGGCGTGTGTTACCCACATGTGCTGGAAGCAGAACCTAGAAAGCCTCGGCAGGGCAGCGGGTGGCACGGATAAAAGCAATGGCCAGTGGTCACTGCATGCTCGGGAGAGGTGCTGCACTGAAATGATAGGGCAAGAGATGGCCCAATCACCATTGAAGAGAACCCGGTCCAGTCTGCCCCAAATGCCATTGGCCCTCTGGCCATTGTACCAACTGAATTTGCCACCGAGGAAGGCGGCATCCTCCAGCCCAGATACTGAGACACAAGCCTGAAAATCAGTCATAGATAGAGAGAAAGCCCGCCTCCCACCCGGTTTCTCTGACGGGTGTAGAATGCTGTTAAAATCTCCGCTGACCAGCCACGGCCGGTCACAAGTCGAGGAGAAATCCACAAGGTGGTCTCAAAGGACACGTCGCTCCGGAATGGAGCAGCTTGCATGAATAATAGAAATGTAGAAGGGCCGGTCTAACACCGAGCAGACAGAGAAAGTAATCTTCTAGTCTAAGCTGTTGGCTAAATTGACATCAAGCGAGTCCCGCCAGAAGACCCAGATCCTCCCCTTGGGTGAGTGGTTGGCTATACAATTGGACATACAAAGCTTCCGTCTATACCTCTCCAACAGAGCAGAAGGGAGCTTGGGCTCAAGAATAGCCACAAATCCAATACCATGAGTCCAGATGAGAAATTTGAGCTGGCTAACTGACGGAGCATTCCCCATGCCACGGATGTTCCATAGAATGGCTTTCATTGATTTTGAAGGTTGCTGGTCCTAGCCGCAGCATTCCGGCGACCTGCATGTCGGGTCTTAACTCTTGAGTCACTCACCAGATGTTGTTGACTCGTGCCCACAAAATGCACATGCGCAGGGAGGATGTTCTTCACTGTTCCAATAGGTTCCAGCCCAGGGACTGAAATGACTTGTAAATGAGGGGGGAAGGACAGTGAAGAATCACTAGAATAGGAGGAAGAATTTCCACCTTCGGGAGGAAGGGCCTCGTGGTCCGCAGGAGATGGTTCTAGTGGCAGAGGTGCAGGTGGTCCAGCGAGGGAGTCCACAGCCACAACTCCATAGGGCGGGGAGGGACCAGGTGGCACCAAATCCTTGGCCACAGTAGAAGCGTGCCCAACCGCCTCTGTTGAGCCGAAGCTACCGAGCACGGGGTAACTAGCAGCAGCAGTATTATAGGCCTCTGGTAGGCAGAGAGTGGTGACGTAAGTGTCGACCCCTAAGGAAGGGGGGTCGACACCCCGAAGAGAAGAACTGTCAGTAGCAGACATGCTGCAAGAGAACTTGGGGGAGGGCAGGGCAACCACGAAGGACAAGGCCTGGAGGCCTACTAGATCCTAGGCGGTCACCGGGGAGGCACCACCAGTCGGACAAGGGCAATTTCCAATAGCAACAGAGGAATCCAAGGGCCATAAATGGATGGCCTCCAAACCATCGGCAGAAGGGAGCTCCAGACCAGCATTACCAGGGAGCTTAGCAGGCGGTCCTACCTCCACAGGAGTAGGAGGGGCAGGGGCAATGCAAGGCCTAGTGGTCTGGAGGTAGGAGGAGGACGGTTGGGCCATGCATGGAGGTAGGAGGAGCTTTGAAGCATGCCGAGGGGAAGTCAGCACGGCAGTAGCCATTGGCGGTGAAGCAGAGGGCCCCGGGAGCACGACGGAGGATGTGGGGGGAGGCAAAGATGCCGCAGGGGGGCACCTCTGCCACGGTAGGGGGTTGGAATGGCGAGGTGAACACCTGAGGAGATGCAGGCGTGAGCGATCCCTGTGGAGGCACCTCGGCAACGGCTGGGGGGCCCGAGCACGACGGGGATGAGGCAAAAGTGGCTACAGGGTTAACCACAGGAGCATGGGGGTGGGGGGCGAGAAGGCCGTCCATGGCTAGGCACCCATGGTGGCCCGGCCTGGTAGAGGGAGGGACGGGAGGCGGCCCAGCCGAAACCTTCTTGCACTGGGCAGGAGAATGGCCAAGACGCTTGCACTCGTTGCAGAAAGAGGTGAGGTGTGGAAAGTCCACAACCTTCCATAAACCTCCAAGGCCACCAGTGCCAATCCATAGGCGATGAGGAGGCGACTTGGAAATGTCCATCTATACGCAGACCCTGGCCGCAGCAGAGCGGGTGTGCCAGACGGAGTTTCTATCAACCTTTAATGCTTCCCCAAAGCACCCGGCAAGGGAGAGGAGCATGGGTTCATTGTGGAAGTTGGCTGGAAGGCAAGGAAGCTCCATCCATATAGGGACAAGTGGGGAATCCTCTTCAGTGGAGAAGCCCATAGACCATTTGAAGAACTGCAGCAGTTTACCTTTGACAAATAGAGTGTCCTTAAGCAAAACCTGGAGATAGTCTTCTCTAGAGAAGAAGAGGAGCAGCAGGTGCTTATTGTCCAAGGCGCTGATGACAAAGTCCCTTTGAAATTTGAATCGCTGGGTGAGGTGCGCCCGGATATCCTGGAACGGCGGCCGTCCCCAGGGGGTTCTAGCAATGATTGCGAGGTCTAGAGTTTCGCATGAGACACAGATCTCTTCAGGGGAGAAGTAAATCGTAGGCTCTCCACCGTCCGTGAATGCAGGGCTGTGAACAAGCAGCAGGAGAGGAGGAGGAACAATGGACTACATGATGACCTGGGCGAAGGATGGCCCAGGCGCCATTGAAGCAGAGGCAGGAAGCCCTCCTATAATTTGCCGGGAGCTGGGGCCGCCAACAAAGGTAGCCGCCCTGGGACCACCAGCCCACGGCAAGGCAGGACCCTTGGGAGGAGCTCTGGCCGAGGTTGGCAGAGCAGGCACTGCCCCAACCGAGGGCAGTGAGGGGGGAGCAGAAGGCAGCACGTTGGTAACCTGAAGTTCCCTTGCCGCAGCCATGGACAGAGAAGGCCCAAGGCCATTCCCGGCAGCAGCAGGAACAGCCAAGGGGGGCATAGCTGATGGGGACGAGGGGGCACCCTCCAGGGCAGATGAAGATGAGGGACCGATCGAGAGACCATAGGAGGGCACAGCAATTGCTGCCACGCCTCCAGAAGAAGATCCTGGCACTAGAGAGGACGGAGCACGGGCTGAGGCCAAAGAGGGCTTAGCCCCTGCTTTCAGACCAGCAGGAGGTTTCCCGCCCTGCAGACCCCGAGTAGAAGGAGCTGGCGTCGACAAGGAGCTGCCAATGGTGGGGGGGCCGAGCCCAGCAGGGTCCGACGTGCTACTACCAGAGCCAAAAGGCCCAAGGTCCGGCGAGGGCGCGACGGTCGGAGGCGGCAGAGGACCTCCGACCAGCCCAGTAGCCAGGCAAGGGGAGGGGGAGCAGTCCGCGATGGATGGGGGAGGGATCCCTGCATCGCGAGGGACAGCCGCTGCCAGAAGACCAGTCACAGATGGTGGCGGGAGGAACATGCCATGGCCCGTACTTACGTGGCTGGATGAGGGAGCATCCGTGCCTGCGATGGAGACAGAAGAGGAAGGTGAGGCGCTACCAGCCTGGCCCTGCGGTAGCAGAGGGGCACGTAGAGCAAGACCAGTCTGGCGGGGAGGCACCCTACCTCGCTTGCCACCAGCCATGGCCGGAGGCCACGGGCGGGAAGACAAGGAACCAGAACGGGAATGGGGGAAATGGGGTTGAGGAGAGGTTCCAAAAGGCTCGAGTACCACTCGAAGGTGAGCCCGGTAAGTGTTGAGCCAAAGAATTTGAGGAGATAGGCTTCATCCGTAGCTAGATCCCCCATAACATTCACATAGTAGGCAATGTGCTCCCTGGGAGACCCTTGCCCGTTGAACTTCTCAAATTTTGACGGCTTGGTGATGCCGACCGGCAGCTTCCTGGTGACGTAGTGCGCCAGGTAAGGTACCCGGTACACATCAAATGGCATATGATCACCATCGCCCCTCTCTGCTAGCTTCATGTCTATCATTTGTTCAAGCATCAGCCGGCTCACCGTTGCTGGGTCAGCTGGGTTTGGATAGAAGTGGGCTGGGTTCGCCAGTGGCGTTGTCAGCACTGTCGCCTGTGGTGAAATACTGGACCCTTGGAGCAGTAAGGTCGGCTGCGGGGCCGGTGCGGTATGCTGCGGGTGCTGTAGGTGCGTGCCCCCAGTGTAGCTGGGTATTGGTGGAGACGCCGTTGCCTGTGGAGAAGCTTTCGAGGCCTGACCATTGCCCCCAGGAGTTTTGGGCAATACCTCAGTCTACCCGGATGTTGAGGATTGAGCATTTCTTTCAGTTAATTGTTTCCTTAACAGCTTGATCTCTCACTAGTATTGCTACATCATGAGCAATACAGTGGGGTCACTCATGGAGACGCTAGGAGTGCCTCCTCTCTCTTCGACTGGCGCCTCCTCAGATGACATGGACGGCCCACCACTAGTGCCTCCAGTAGTAATAACATTGGCGGCTATGGCCATCGAGGGCTCTTCATGGACAACCTTTTCAGTGCCAACCTACACTATCTCGTTCGATGCTCTTCCCCTTCTGGTGAGAGGTCCTGGCCTCGTGGCAAGTCTGGCCACTTCCTCAGGTTTGGTAGGTAAGGCCCTGTACCGGTCGAACACTCCTGCCATGTTGCAAGTATAGACCCTCAGGTCCCTACCTCTTCTCGCCACCCTTCTCGATGGCCTACCTGGAAAGACTAGTCTGTCAAAGACCGACCTCTGGGGTTTTACTTCTTCTCGCAAAGGCGATTGATGGCACACCTCCGAGCAGTTCCTCAACTCTGCACTGGGTACAGGTCGAGCTTCTTTTTCTTCATAGGCGGAGGCTACTGCCCCCAGTAATCTCTGGCGACCCAAAGAGGTGTTCCTTGGGCCCCGCAGGTAGTTCCTCATGGCTTGCTCCACGCCCTCCCAATCTTGGTCAGAAGGAAAGGCCGGTGAAAGCGCGACGATAGCAACAACAGGAGTGTGAGCTGAAGGCCTCGTGTGGGCAGCTCGGTGATGGCACCTATAGTGTTGGCAACGGGTGTCTTCTGGTGATGCTGGTGTTGTAAGTACCAGCTGGTTCATAGGGGCCGCTATCTTGACCCAATCTTCTTGTCGTGCCCTTATGGGGCAGGAGGTATTGGGCCCTACCCGGGTAGGTGAAGTAATCCGAGCTCCCCTGGGAACCCAAACTTGCTTGACTCTGGCTGGCCTGGAGGTCGACCCATGCTTCGGCACCTCAGCCAGGGTAGCGAGCATTATCCTGCCCTTCATCTTCTCCAGCGCTTGGAATGAGTTCTGCACTGGTACAGTAGGCATGATCCGCTCCGGGATCATCTCGGAGTGTTGTCCATTGAGGTGGACTCGGACACTCCCAACAATGGTAGACTTGCCGGTATTGGAGAACCGACCTCTAGGTGCAGTGGTAGCATGGCTCCTCCGGAGCCTCCTTTGGTGGGAAGCCAACCTCTGGTGGGATGGGCCAGCAGTTGGGTGCACGTGCTGCACGTTGTAGCTCAATGTCCCTATCCGGACAGTCTTGGAAGTCTTGGCCGATGATCGGCGAACAGCAGCCTCGGTGGCTCCCTGGATGGGGGCACTGATCTCAGCCATGTCAGATGCTTCCACGTCCAGCAGGCTTACGAAGGCCACCCCAAGGAAGTTGGGGAAGCCCACCATGGGAGGGAAGCTCCCGAAGCAAAGGGGAATGGCTAAGTATCCATTCTGGATATGGCTTTTGACGACCTACTGATCGAAAGTGACCGCCATCTTTGACGTTCGAAGTGTGACTCTTGCATTTGTAAATCAAGCAATTAGTATTACAAGAAAGGGGCCGTAAGGCCCTTAGTCCTGGCAAAAAGATGAAGGGTGGTCTGGTCCCACCGAGCGTGCCAGACTTGTGGATGCACTTTTTAATTAATTAAATCATTGTTTCTGTTTGTTTGTTTATTTATCAGTTTATTAAGTGCGTGGGCTTGCCAGTCACAAAGTGACGATTTATTCAGTCTCTGAAGAGCCCTTGGTGCGCTCGATCTGACTTGGTCAGACGATTGTGTAGTTTGTGAGACATCCACTGGGTTTATGAAGTCGTGCAAGGACTTTAGTTCCACTAGGAAACCTGCACGGGGTTGGACATGCACATACTTTATGAAGAAGTGCAAGGACTTATAGAGATGTGCACGGACTTACGATGCAACACAACATCAAATAGTCTAGGTCCAGAATGTGCATGGGGTTTGATGTGCACAGACTTGGGTTAGACAAAAGATGCACGAACTTTAGTGTGCACGGACCTGTTTTGCTGAAAACGTGCACGGACTAGAAGATGCTCAGACCTCAATTAGACAGAAAGTGCATGGACTCTGGTTTGGAAGAAACGTGCATGGACTCTAGTTTGGAAGAAATGTACCCAGACTCATATGTGCATGGACTTTAGCAAGTGATCAAACTAGAATATGCATGGACTTGTTCTATGCAGAAATATGCACGAGGTTACGAATGCGCGGACTTGGACACATGCATAGACTTGATGGTGAAATGCGAAAGGTGCACAGAGTTGTTTGTGCTCGGACTTTGTCTTTAACACAAGACCAAAAAAGTGCACTGACTTGTGAGAGAGTGCACGGAGATGTCTGTGCACGGACTTGAACACTCACAAATCCACACGGACTTTCAAGTGCTCGGACTTTGTGTGCAGAGATAAAAACATGCCTGGACTTTAACAAATAATCCAATAGAGTTTCATCTAAGTCCAAAATGGGCATGGACATTGAGTTGCTCGAACATACATTTGCTCGGACATACAGATGCTCGGACTTGAAGTGTGGGTCGTGCATCAAATGCATAGACCATGCACAGACTTTAAGTGTAAGAGATAAAAACATGCATGGACTTATGAATGCATGCACTTTGATTTTCTCTAAGGCCAAAAGCCTGCACGGGCTTATGAATGCATGCACTTTGATTTTCTCTAAGGCCAAAAGCTTGCACAGGCTTATGAATGCATGGCCTTACGCTAGCTTAAGTGATCCACTCCAGCAACCCTATTACAAATGCATTCAATGAGCTTTTAAACCAATACCTGAGCATGCATGAATTAAAATACAATTGCCAATAAACTCATGACTTGGTCCGTGCCAAATAAGAAATTACATTGTGGGGTTGGCGTGGGGGAGTAAACCACTCATCCCCTCTCTGAGGGGGTGAGCACTCTCTTATGCACCCACCTTAGTCTGTTTAAAAATAAATGGATGAAGGGTGACGGCTCTACAATGCATTGCACTGTTAGTGCCATCCGAGCTATCTGTTCAAAAAAAAAAGAGAAGAATGAATGCACAAGAAAAGAATCAATGACAAAAGAAGACTGCTGTTGATTCGGTGCATAGTTGTCACTGAATACTCCCAAAGGTATCATGTTAATCAATGGTCCCACTGACACTAAAGAACCTTCATTGGCCACTAGGCCTCCCTTTCTCCTTTCTCCTCATTAAGCCAACAAATAAGTGCCTTTCGGCTTCTAATGGCCCATCTTAGCATCCCTGGATCCATAGGAATTCATGGTGCCTTGCCACCCTCCTATCCTACGGGGGTACTCCCCACTTGTCCCACCAGGACTGACTCTCTGCCCTTAAGCTGGGACCTATGTCCCCGGCCAATGCATTCTCGTTGTCTTTTGGCGTTCAGCCAACAATGATTCAAATTCGCTAAAAGACACCATATTTGTCTCACTAGACTCTCCCACCACTACTCGTTCAGCCCCCTTTGCCCAATGTCAGCCCAATAAAATCTCCCTTTTTTTGGCATAAGGCACTCCGCCCTTGTTGAGCTCAACACTTTGACCATCAGTCCCGTCGGGCTGTGTCCATAAAGCCTTTTCCTTGGCCGGAGGCGCTCCGCCCTAGTCGAACTCAAAAATTACCTTCTGTCCCATCAGGCTGGGTCCACAAAACTTTTTTTCTTGGCCCGAGATGCTCTTCCCTAGTCAAGCTCCAAAATTACCCTTTGTCCCATTGAGCTGGGTTCATAAAGCCTTTTCTTAGCTTAAGGCACTACGCCCTCGCCGAGCTCGAAAATTGTTCCTAGCCTCACGGAATTGGGCCTATCAACCCCCTTCTCTCTGGCTTGAGGCACCCCGTTTTGGTTGGGACCTATGGATACTCTTCCCTAGTCCCACCCGCTCAGGCAAACTAGCTGAAGGGCTGCTCTTCTCTCTTTTTCTTCTTCTCAGATGTTCTTCATGAAGCTCAGGGTGCCTAATGCTGAGGATTGCAGCTCGAACAAGCTTCAAAGCCTCTTACCAGGTTTTTCCCATGCCACTTGTTCTTCAAGGTGATAGGTTCATATTTATGGATGAGAGACATGGAGAATCCCCTTTTTCTCATATCTATTTTGTGATTGGTCCTTCTCAAGATTGTTTTCTGATTGGTTCTTGATAAAAAGGAAGAACCTTGGAAAAGTGTCCTTTTTCTAGATCTATTTTCAAACAGGTCCTTTTCACAAAAAGTAATCTGACTAGCTCATGATAAAAAGGAAGGATCTTTTGTTGTGACCCTGTGATTTTGATGCTGTCTAACACTGAGTCATTATCCTTCTAATGATATTTTGATATCCTTCAGATTGCTCAAGCAAAAGACTCAAATGAATAAAAAGAAATCAAGTGCACAGAAGTCAATGCATAGTCAATAAGAAAAGTCAACATGGTTAATGAAGTCAATGCACAGTCAACAAGAAAACTTAATAGTTTTGTTTGGCCAATCAAAGTTCCAGACAGTACAAGCTGTACTAATGGTTGAGAACAAGGTCGGAGCACATTTCGCTAGCACAAGTCAAGGTCAGAGCATCTTTCGCTAGCACAGAGCCAAGGTCGGAGCACATTTCGCTAGCACAGAGCACAGGTTGATGCATATCATGCCAAAGCAGAACAAAGGTCGATGCACATCGTGTAGGCACAGTAACGAAGGTCGGTGCACATTTTTATCTAAGTCCTAGAAGGTCTGTGCACATTCTTGTTCCTTCATAGAAGGTCGGTGCACATTTTTGTATAAGTCCTAGAAGGTCTGTGCACATTCATGTTCCTTCATAGAAGGTCGGTGCACATTCTTGTCTAAGTCATAGAAGGTCTGTGCACATTCCTGTTCTTTCATAGAAGGTCGGTGCACATTCTTGTCTAAGTCGTAGAAGGTCTGTGCACATTCCTGTTCCCTCATAGAAGGTCGGTGCACATTCTTGTCTCTATTTATTGAATGGGGAAGTCATCTCGCATCCGTAGAGGCCTGCAAGTACTATAAAAAAAGAGACATCAGAAGGAGTCCCGGGTGTTACCCCAGAGGGCAACCCTCCGATGCTTAAGTCAGCAACGAAAAAATAAAGTATAGAGAAAAACAAGTGAGAGAGATAGAGATATCGCTGTAGAAGGCTGAGAAGCCGTGGAGATCTTCCAGACGAGTGCTCGCCGGTCCTAGCGCTCACTCGGTGAGTGCTCGCTGGGTGGTAAGGTCGCCGAAAGGGACCTTTCTCAGAGTGTGAATTATCGCTCCCTTCTTCTCTCTGTGTAGCAAGCTAGTAGCTCTATCCTCTTGCATAATAGTTTGGCAGAATGAACCACCGTGTCTCTCTTCTCTGTCGATCCCCATTTTATAGAGGGTTGTCCTAGAGGTATGGGCCTCATCCCTTGATAGGGAAGGACGTAAGAAGTGGAGTAACGTTTTCCCGCTATATTGGCGGGAGTTTCCCATTGGAGTGCGATTACCTCAGCGTCTGCCGGTTCCGGGGCGAGTCTTACGGCACTAATGGGGCGTGATTGTCCGTTATGGGGTCGAGGTCGACATCATGGGGGATAACGGTCGGTCGTCGGAGAGTCCTCCGACGATAACGGCGCCTGGGCCATAGCGGTTATCCACTGTAGAATCTAATGTTATCTTGGGCCGGGCCACACCTTGGTGGGCCGCGCGCGTTGGGGACCTCTTGAGTACGTCATTCTGGAGTGGGCCTGCGATTATTGGGTCGTAATTAGACGCAACCGAATTTACCCTCCTCAAGTATAAATGCCAAGTTAGATAAGGAACATTTGAATTGATGTAAAAATATCACAGAATAAGATAAAATGATAATAAAATCTTAAAAGATCTTTAAAAAGACTCAAAAATGTCAAACCAAACTTTGGCCCCTCTTTGATAGCGGGTTAGTCCTTGTCCGGTTTAACTTAAGTGATGTAATTTAACTCACTTTTATCCCAATTCATTACTTTGATAACAAGTGAGCTAACCTAGTATTAATGAGGTGGGTATAGGCGAAGGGGGAGACCCTAATCTTAACTGAGTACCCCCTCGAAGAGACGTAAGGGGCATGATGCGGGACGGACACGCGACCTGGGACTCTAGCTCACGAGCGTCCCTAGTGAGAGATGCGTGAGACAGTGCGCGGTTGAGAAATCGGCAATGAGTCTCGGATATCGGCTCTTCTGTGCTTATACTCGGAGTGAGTCACGGGACGGGTCTCTCTCTCTCTCTCGCAGCAGTGATAAAATATAAGAGCTAGATTAACCGATCACATGCAGCGGCATATAAAATGTATACGAGTAAACTAAATGCCTACGAGGAGGGTGGCGAGTTTACCTCCACGCTCCAGGCGTGAGAACGATGATCCCGGCCAGTTACGGTAACTCCCTGTTGAAACAATTTCACAATAGTTACAAAAGGTAATTTCTTTGCCCACTCCACGCAGGGAGGTAAAGGGCTATAGTGGGGCTCGGGAGGACTGACCCTGGGTTGATGAGTAGTAATCTGGGGGTACGTGCGGGGCAAACTCGGCCTGCTGGTCTGACTCGGTCCTGCGCCAACTTGGTGCTGCACCGACTCGGTCCTGACTCACTAGACATCAAGCCACGATTTCTGAAGGAACGTCGCCTTCCTGATGTCGTCTGGAGACGCCGCTTGGCTGGATCGTCGGCGGGACGTCCTTGGTCGACTCCGGTGAGGGGCGGTCGCTGAAGTTGACCTTTGGTATTTATAAGTGAATTTTTCCCAAACTGTAAAATTAGACCTGCAAAGAGAACAGATCTGCGCTCATCGGCGACAAGAATTTCTACGATCATATCCGGAGGTGGATCGAGGCGAGACCAGTGTCGTTTGAAAGAAGGCTCCAAGGGCTACAACATATATTTTTTTCAATTCAATCTAGTGAGCGGATTGGAAATGAAAAGTTCTGTGGATTGAGATTTTATTTCTGAAACTGGTGACAGACAATCAGGACAGACATGGATCTGCCATAAAATGATGGTTGACCGAGGGTGAGATGATTTTACTGGGGTTGAGAAAAATATGGTAGATAGGGGTGGACGTGACCAAGTCATCACCTAACTTGATTCCCGAAGGGACAAAGATGCCCCAAAATAAGAAGCACTCGCTCATGGTCATCCCCGGCGAGGGAAACGAGTCGATTTGCACGGTTGGGAAATCGGCATTGAGTCTTGGGTGGCCGACTCACTCTCGTGCTCGGAACGAGTCACGGGATGGGTTTCACACTCACAACTCACAGCGGTGATTAATTTGAGTAAGCTAGGTGTCCTATCACACTCACTAGCAACGGTGTCAAGAACTATACTAGATAAGCAAATCACTAACTAAAGAGGGCTGCGGGTGTACCTCTACGCGCTGGGCGTGGGCAAGACGATCCCGGTCAAACCCGTACTCCCGGTACATCAATTAACAATTATTACAGAAGTGTTGAATTTTACCCACTCCACTCAGGGAGGTAAAGGGCTACACATGGAATCCGGAAGTGACGCGTTCGGGTTGGCGGGTAGCACTCGAGGCCGCTTTGGCAAGGCAAGCACGCGTGCTCATGGGGCCCACGTCCTGGCTGGCGGTCTGGGAAAGTCGAGAGGTTGCTGCAGCATCGGTGATTCCTGGTTGGGTGGTCCCGGAGGCGGAGGCGTGCTGCTCGGCTTCACGGGAGGTGAGGCGGTCGCTTCGGGGATGATCATCGGGTGTCAAAACCCTGAGGTGCTACTGTTTGACAGCGCGCAACCCGACGAGAAATGTTGCTGCGATCGGTGCCGATATCGGATTGATGCGAGATCAGTGGCGTTGGAAAGCTCTTTCAAAATACTTCGACCCTAGGCTTAATAAGGGATTTTAAAACTCCTGTGCTAGCCATGACAGATTTTAGAAGTCGCTGATCCACTGGATGGGGATTGACAGGGTAGAAAGTGGGATTTCCTGAGAATAGGGGTTGACTGGGTTGTTTAGGAGGGATATGGGTGGAGAGATCTTCATGAAAGTTTTATCTATGGAAGTCAGGAGAATGGGGATAATTTTTATGTAGACTTTTATGGAGGTATGGAATTTTGGTGGAATTTATAGTGGATAGGGGTCGGGTTTGGAACACTGTGGATTCAACTGGTGGTGTCGGAACTGACTTCCACCACGTCCGAGCATCCTTGTTTATTTGGAATGTAGCTAAATGCACCCTCTCCTGGTCGGTGCATTGAATAACATCAAAAATCTTGTTCACATCATCTATCCAGTTTTCTGCCTCGTCCGGATTCGAAGAACCATAGAAACACGGAGGGTTGAGACTCTGAAAATTCTAGTGTAGACTGCCAGCTCTGGCTCCTGCACCTGCCTGAGCCATCGTTTGTAGTGCCTGGGTAAGGCTAGGCACTGCTTGTTGCATGTCGTCCCAATCTACGCGATGTGCCATTGCGATTAAAATAAGGTACTTGAGAGAAATATAACAACTCGTTATTTCTCGTGGAATTAGGAGAATTTAATTAAAATAAATATTTATCTTATCCCGGGCTCTACCCAAATCTCACATGTGTGTGCCAATTTCTTCCTTAGTTTGTAGGTAGGGGTCCTTAACCCTTGGACTTATCCTATGACATGATTCTTTCCCTAAGTCCTGAGACTTAGATTCTAGCTCTGATACCAACTTAGCTGTCATGTCCCGAGCCTTATTTACAGCGGAAGACTCGTTCGGGTGACGCGAACAGCCGGCATGGTAAGCCTCTCGCAAGCTAGCACGATCAAAACGTGATACAATCACACATAAGATGCAATTGCACAAGTATATACTCAAAATTCAAGTTCTATTTCATTAATAATCAAATACTCCATTTCAACCATTAATCCATCTTTTACAAATTGCTGCACTCAATAAATAGAAAATTACATAGACTCGATCTAGACAAATAGACTCCTATGTCTTCACTCTTATCTTTATCCGACTCTCATTTGCTCCCGGACCCGCCATTTGAATAGTCTGAATCCAAATCGGAATTACCTTCATCCCCTGGAAAATAATTGAAATAGGTTATGAGCACACATGCCCAGTAGGTATCTTCACATCAACATGAAGGCACTATTTAAGTATTAACATTTTAACTCCAAAGAATTAAGGTAACATCATGCGAATGCGATAAACCAAAGTAACCAAGTAACAAGTAGAAGAGACCACATTCTAGATCTCAGAAGTCAACTGGGGCTCAATTGGATTAGACGAGACATCCTTGGCAGTGATAGTATCATCAATAGTACAAATAGATTTACCATGATTATTAGTGAAATCCATAGGTTGTTGGGAGCATTCTCCTGAGTGAAAATGATTTTGGTTATCAATAATGGGTGTCTTGGTAGTAGGATTGATAACAGTAGGAGACAAAATCTTAGCTGTAACATCATTAGCAGTAGAGGGTAAAGGTAATGTTACTTTAGACTTCTTAGCTTCTGTAATAGTGTTCCTGCTAATAATCGACTGCCATGTAGCCTTGAATTTATTATCTTTCCCGACAGGAGCTTGGGCTGGCTGAAACTGTTGCTATTGCCCATTCTGACCCAGAAATCTATTGCCTTTGCAGGTATTAACATTGTGACCAATCTGAGAACAACAAGAGCAGAATAGAGGTAACTCAGGGTAAGAGATGTTCTGCCAGGCTCCTCCCCCCGGGTATCCAATCCAAAGCCTTGAGGGATGAGGTTTAGAGATGTCCAGCTCAATGCATACTCGAGCAGCATTGGTTTGAGATAGATTGAGGGTCGAAGGGTCAATTTTCAAGACCCGGCCAACATTTCCAGCAATGGAGCGAAGCAATGGCTCAATGAAAAAAATTACAGGCAGAGCAGGAAAGGCGATCCATACCGGAAGAACAGGCGAGTCTTTAGTTGGTGAGAAATCCATTGACCATTTGAAGAAATGGAAAAGTCACCCATGAACATACAGAGATTCCTTCAGCAACAGAAGGAGGAAGTCTTCGTAGTTCCTGAATCTTAGCAGAAGATGTCTGTTGTCTAAGGCACTAATCATAAAGTCTTCCTTGAAGCCACATCAGCCAGACAAGTGCGCCCTGATATCAGAGAATGTTGGTCTTCCCTATGGAGTGCGAGCCACAAGAGCATATGAGAAAGGTCGGAGGGAAGGTGCTATCTCATCCTGGCTGAAAAATACGATAGGTTCGCCATTGTCGGTCATAGCCGGATCATGGACAATGCCCGACGACTTTGACCCTTTAATTAATATTGCACTTGTGTAATTTCTATTAATTATGCAACCTCTCAACAACACTTCCCAACCCTTACGGGGCCTCATCAGCCTCTTCGGTGGCGTCCCCAGGTCTTGGTATCAGTTTACCGGTATCCGGATCTCTGTGTCGTTACAGGAACAGAGGGAGATGAGAGAAGCAGCAAACCGTGAGGGGGGTGTGGGAGCGCTGCAGCTGGGTGATGGGGTGGTTGGGCTGCCGCAAAGGGATGTGCAGGCCGGTGCATGTAGGTGAGGGGAGCAGGGACAGCTGGTGAGGAAGGGCAGATGGTGTGGTGGTCATGATGGTAGAGAAGACGCTGCGGTGTGCAATATTGGCGGCTGGACGTCGGTGGAGAGCTGCTGCGACCACGATGGCAGCATGCATAGTGGAGAGAGGCAGTAGGAGGCTGGTGAGAAGCGGGGAGACCCTACGTGCATGTGAAAGAGGCATTGGGAATGCTGCCAATAGTAGATGGAAGAGGAGGTGTGTATGGCTGTTGTGGCGTGGTGGTGCAGAGAGAGAAAGAGAGGGGCTTAGCAGGCAGGAAGAGACAGGGAGAGCCGGTGACGACCCAGAGCGCCAGATACTGATAACCCGATTTAGCATCGAATTATCACTACCAGAAACTGTGGAAGTCACCCAAGAGGCTGATGAGGCCCCTGAAGGGTTGGGGGAGTTTGTCGAGGGAGCATATAACTTATTGGAATTACACGACGCGCAGATAAAATTAAAACAGTTATTATAAACTGAAATGTGGATGCAATTGAAATATTTATATATATATCAGAGTGTTAGTCAATATACACTAGTCCAGAATTGCCAAAAGAGCAAGTCCACAATATATAAAGTCTGAATGTACAACTATACGGGGCATACCCCGGTCAATAGTACTAAAAGACAACACTGACACCAGCTGGCTGAGTAGACCCAGTCTGGAAAAGCATGAGGTCCTCCGGTCGATGGTTGGGGTGGCTCACCTGAAAAGTAGAAGTGTGAGTCATAGCTAGACTCAGTAGGGGTCACGCGGATCCCTACCACGCTGGTTGGAGGAGTTCTATATAAGATAAGCCTTACTAGGGTTCTTCTCAGATGTCTTGATGACGATGAGGTCATGAAGTGTGTTGAGGAAGCACACTCAGGTGTGTGCAGTGACCATGTAAATAGCCAAATGCTTGCTAAGAAGATTATTCGGCAGGGCCTTTACTGGCCCACCATGGAGGAAGATTGTACTGTCTATGCTCGCAGATGCGTCAAGTGTCAACTTCACGCCGATAAAATCCACTCATTTGCTTCCTCTCTCCATCCAATATCCTCCCCATGACCTTTCTCCATGTGGGCATTCGACATCATTAGTCCCCTCGGTGACTTCAACTCCCTCAGCAAGCAAAAATCATCCATCCTCACTGCAACGAAGTACTTCACCAAGTGGGCCGAAGTCGAAGCTTATGTGGAAATCAAGGTGTCAACAGTCTGTAAGTTCGTCATGAAGAACATCATCGCCAGGTTCAGCATCCCAAGCACGATCATCACCGACAATGGACCGCAATTCATTTCTCAGGATCTTCAGGACCTCTGCAAAAGATAGAACATTATATTGCATCATTCATCACCATACTATCCACAAGGCAATGGCCAAACAGAAGCCACGAATAAAACATTGATCAAAATCATAACAAAAACTTGCGAGCCTAATAAGTTCTCGGATTGGCCGCAAAAGCTTATTGAAGCTCTATGGGCCTATCGCACTTCAGTCCGTACTCCTACTGGGCAAACCCCGTTCGCCCTCACCTACGAGATGGAGGCAGTAGTCCCGTATGAGACTATGATTCCTTCTCTAAGGTCCTGTTTGATTGCAGAATATGTTAAGTGGATAAACTAAACCATAGGTAGGGTATTCCATAAACTAATCAAAATGCTTTGATCGGGAGATAAGATAACCCGGAATATATTCTTGAGAAATGTGAAAAAGCTTAACCCTCCTTGTTGCACCATTTTGGTAGAACAACTTATCTCGGGATAAACCAGAATAAGAGCCTATATATCCTAACTCAATGGAATACCTTGTATGAGCAACCAAAACGAATAGGAGAACTATCTGTTCGGCTTTCTTCTCCAATTTCGGTTTTTCCTTCTTCTTGAGTGAGCAGCTAGCCTCTGTCCCGATTGCGAGGCCCCCCCTGAGGGCTATATTCTTCTCAAAACCCTGGGACCGATCAGGGAAAGCTACAGCTCCTGAGAATGGCCCAGGGCCATGCCCAAAAGGGCAATAATAAAAATCCCCTCCCTGGGGTTTCGCCTACTTTCATCGTCCATTTCTAATGCTTACGAACTGTTCGTAAACTGGTCGAATGATGTTGGAATACCTGTAATGGTGAATGTGTTTTCCACGTTGGGTGAAGAGAGTGTGCCGACCGCCAGAGTCTCCCGAATACCCTTCACCTGCTTCAGTGGGGTGTAGGGGGATTGGTACTGCTCTAACATGTGGTGCAGTCTTAGCATCGTTCAATCCTAATTTACTGTGTATGCACTTTGAGTGTTTGATGGTTTGCCCTCAAAGGCTATGACCTCCCCCTCTAGCTTCTCCCTTCTATACGCTTTCACTGGCAGGCATGAGTCCATTTTCATGGACTGGGATTGTTTTGCGTTGATGTCATGGGAGAGCCCCCATAATCTCTCCGGGTTTACTGGCTTCCCAATCATACTAGTTGTTTCTCAACCGTGACGGTGGATCCGCTACCGGGGAGGGGACAATTCCCCATTCACTGATTTGCTTTATTCATTAAGTTTGAATCACTCTGGGTTCTAGGGTGTCTATCGCACTGTGATATGTTCCCCTAGAAGCTCATCCCAGAGAGTGAAAAATATGGCCCGTTAGATGGCAACATTGGCTCGATCGCCCCTCATTCTACCCCTGAATTACCAAGGACTCTTAGTAGGTTAGCCCTCAGAGTCCCTCATTAGCAATTTTAGGTCTCAGGATCGCCGCATTTGGCCTCTCGACTTTCATGGACTTACACCGACTTCCCCGTGTGTATGTCCCATTGCTCCCCGAACACTCTGGGTGTAAGGGAGATGCTGTCAAATTTTTGTGGGGACCTTTGTATTGAACAACAAAATAAGATAATAATAATAATAATAACTTAAAAATAGTCAAACAATATCAGCAAGTCAATGTGAAAGAAATTGGAGCACGTTCAGTTTTATACACTCAAAGGTTCGCAATCGACTAAAGGCCGAACGGTTAGAAAAATTGGTTTACTGCCACAACATGAGACTGAGAATAAAGAATATGAAGTTGAGATAACAGTTGCGGGACAAACGCGTCGTAGAGGATACAACTCCAGAAATTGATGTGGACGCATTATTTGATGATGACAATCCTTTACAGTCTTGGGTTGAGGTACGTGAGCAGGTTGATGAGCCCATTTTTTATGTTAATGATAGAACATGGGCAAAGGGCATATTAGATGAATATGAGCCAAGGGATCCAGAATTTCGAAGACCAACAAAGAGAGCCAGAGAGACTCATGTGCGCCAGAGAGCGCTAGTGCCTTTGGTTGTTGATGACACCGAGCAACAGCCTGAGTTTGAGCCAACTAGACACTCAGAATCAGATAGCAGACCAGTTACTCCTAGAATGGTCAAGCCACCTCCATTCTTAAGAAGAAGTATATCAGTGCATGGGATAACTAAGAGGACTAGTGTTGCTACTCGAGAGGGCTCGACAACTGAGCAGTTGAAACAAAATTATGTGAGGCACACATCAAGGGGAAAATGATTTCTCTCAAAGATGAATGAAATTATCACACCAAAAGATAAAAAAACAAAGTCAAAGATTAGAAGACGATTGGTTTCTTATGGTTCTGATCATGATGATGATGATGATGATGCACCAAGTGATGATCCCAGTGTAGCTGCAGGTGTTACTACTGGCGGTGGCACATATGCACCTACTTCCTCCTTCCACGCTAACACAGTTAGAGGATACAGTCATAGTGAAGGAGGATATGATTCACAGAGTCAATATGGACATCCAACAAGTTATGAAGGTGGCCAATAGGAAGCAAGCATGTATAGGTGGGGTCATCAACTAGAATTTTTCATCTAGTTTCACCTAGTAGTAGTTATGGGTCAGCATCCTCTTCTCATCCTCAAGGTTCTACTTATGTTGATTCTGGATTTCAATCAAGCCAACAACTTTATAATTAATGATTGATCGCCTGGTAATAAACATGCCACCTACAAATTCCTTCTGGACTAGGAATGTTTTCTTTTCTGGAATCTTTGTAGATGGCCTTAGTAAGTCGAAGGATGTTAGAAGGTTTGAGCTAGAACTGTGGGTTTGTGTTTCAATTTGAAAAGTTAGCTAATCCCTCTTGTATATATCAGGATTGAGTATTCGGAGTTGTGATTTAATTAGTGATGGGAAATGTATATACAAGGCAAGCTTCCAAAGTGCATCAGAATATCCATAAGAAAAGGTAACTTGTGAAGTGTAGAAGTAACATGGCTAACAGAAGTATGCTCAAGTCCAGCTTGATTTCTAAACATCAACCTACTGTTTACCCAATTTCTCCTTTCAAAATTGAAGAGAGAAAAAGAATGCTTCATCCATTTTGCTTCATTTGCTTACACGATTCCTCAAAGGCCTATCAGGCCCAGCATTGACAGTTTATTTGCATTCCATCTACGAGTCTTGCCAACGTCCAATGAATCAGATGCAGCCAATCATATGAAAGTTAGTGTCTTTTTTCCATTAACCTGCCCTAGCCTGCATCCCGTACCTTGGTTGGCCACAGCCCTTGCCTCTAAAAGCCAAGGCTGTTTTCAACTGGCCCAGGGATGAAATGGTAAAGGGTCAGTTGTGGGTGCCCTCCACTTGTGGAGTTTTACTTGAAACTTGCTGGGAGTTATCCATAACACAAAAGACAATTAATCTACCTTGAGGTTGTGTTGGAAGATAGAACTCTTTGACAATTGGCAATGCCAGTAGGCATTGTTATTGACATATGCTCTGCATATACTTCTTATGTCACCTGCAGGAGTAATTCATGCTTTTCCTTGAGAGTAATTCATGAATCATGGCAGTCCTACCATTTCTTACTTTTCTGGAATTAGGAGTAATCCTCCATTGCCTCTTATTGGGTTGCTGGTGTTTTAGAAAGCTCCCTTCACAAGGATGTTGATATTGTGGGTTCATAATATCAACTGTTCAGCGCGATGTTGATATTGTGGGTTCATAATATCAACTGTGCGGGATTTAAAGGATTCACCAGGAAGGAAAGAGACAAACTTACTCAAATAGATATGGAAATTGCTAACGGATATCTTATTCACATTCCCATGTAGCCTCATTACCGGAGTGGCATTGCCATACAACTTTTACAAGCGGAATTACCTTATTCCTTAACTGCTGATCATGCCGATCCTCAATACGAATTGGGTACTCTGGCGTAGATAAATCCACTGCCACTTCAGGCCACACCGACTCATCATGAACATGGGATAGATCTGGCATATATTTCCTCAACATAAAAACACGGAACACATCATGGATTGCTCCCATCGCAGGTGGCAACTGAAGATGATAACCCACATGGCCCACACGTTCCAAAATATGAAACGGACCCATGTACCGGGGACTGAGCTTTCCACGCCTGCCAAATCTCATAATACCTTTCATCGGAGATACTCTAACAAAGACAAAATCTCCTGGCTCAAATTGCAAAGGTCTTCGGTGTCGATCGGCATAACTTTTTTGACGACTCTGAGCTGTCAATAGTTTCTGCCTAATCAGACGAACTGGCTCAACACTTTACAGTACCAATTCTGGTCCTGTCCTCAGTCGGTCACCGACCTCAAACCAATCTATTAGTGTATGACACAATCGACCATATAAAGCTTCATATGGTGCCATATCAATATCGGAATGGGAGCTGTTATTATATGCAAATTCTACCAATGACAAGTGCCGACTCCAGGAACCCTGTCAGTCAAGACAACAAGACCTCAACATGTCTTCTAGCGTTTGAATGGTTCTCTAAGACTGACCATCAGACTGAGGATGATATGCTGAACTGAATGCCAAGTCTGTGCCTAATGCCTTTTGGAAGCTCCTCCAAAAGCTAGAAGTAAAGCGTGGGTCATGGTCAGATACAATAGAAATAGGAATCCCATGCAATGGTGCAATCCTTTCAACATAAAGCCTGGCTAGTTTTTGAACATTCCAACTTACTTTAATAGGCAATAATCTAGCTGTTTTCGTCAAACGATCAACCAACAGCCAAATGCCATCATAACCCTCAGGAGATCGATAAATAAATTTTAATTAGAGCTTAAATAGATTATTAAATAAATTTTAGGTTAAATAAACTATTATGAAAGCCCAGATAATAACCAATTGATTAGGCCCATTTAAATTGGCCATAGGACTCTAATTGAAGCCCAAAAATGTTTGGCAGATATTCTAGAAGCTTAAATTATATATTTATGAAAATTATGAGGATAAATACTCCTTATTAGATAAATAAAGGGATAAATAAATGGAAGAGTTTGAAATAAATGCAAATTCAGTGCACAGGGATAGAAACGGTCTATCGGGCGACCGCATGGCCCTAAAAAATGGTCCAAGCTAGACCGCTTACCAGAGTCCGATCGTGAACAATAGAGAAACGTGAAAAGGTTAGATCTTTGACATCCAAATCATCTAAGACCGATGCTATCCACCAATTAGAAGGATCTAGAACGGATTGAGATAGGTTTGGTGACCTAATTAGGACTCTAAGGTCGTCCAAATCTATGAAACCCTAGCTAACCCTATAAATAAACCTTAAGTTTAACCTGCGCGACCCTTACGTTTGGCTTATGTGGAACTAAGGTAAGGAAGTATTATTTCAGGTAGGTTCTTTAGAGTATTTTGTTCATAATAGTAAGGTCTAACTTTCGTCAAATTCTCGTTCTAGGGGATCAAGCCTACAAGAAGTTAGAGGCCTCTGAAGACGCTAGTTCAGCACAAGAAACCCAGGAACTTGTGCATAGGACCCAGTAAGATCTGCAAGTTAGAAGCCCTAAATGAGGTAATTAGAAGTTAGTTCTTTATACTTATTTGTTTATCTTAGTATCTTCTTCTTACCCTCAAAATCTCGTGGTGTTAGGTGAAGGGGATTAGAAGTTAGAGGGACAAGAAGTTGTTGTTTCGGTTTAGGATGTGTAGAAACAAGGGTCAACTTCCAACCCTAAGTTCGGAGTTTAAAGCCTAGCCCAGAGGTAGGTTATCTCATGAATGGCTTAAACTTGATGTTAGGAATACAATCCCTCTTCTTTTAGTCAATTTCATGATTTACATACGGAGTATCTGATGTTTTGTTGAATTTTTTAAATCTTAAGACACTGTAACTTATAACAAAATAATCTGACTCGGGAGCCGGTGACATCTGATGTAGCTCCCAACCCAATGCCACTTCTAGAATGGTGCGGAGTCAAAGAGTTGGAAACGTCGGGGGACTTTTACCGACTTTTCCCTTCCACCGTTCCCACAGATACAGCATGTTCTAGGCTTCTACCTATTTTCAGCCTGTTGGCGGCTGGCTGCCCTTTCAAGGTTTTCAGGGGACCTGTCGCCAAATTTGTCGCAAACCCGCGGGGGAGGGATGGGGATTGAGAGACGGTGACGTGACCGCGGCTTGCGTAGGGTGTAATCAGGCTTGGAGGCGCACGTATCACCCGGTGGCAAACGCCGTAATTATGGGTGGGAAGAGACCCCGGAGAGGGAACAGCGGCCAAGGGGTCTGTGTGGCGGCCGTTCGAAATGTCGTGGGCGTGTGCGGCTTTAAGGCCTCCTCGCCTATTCCGCCCTCTTCTCCATGCTGACTTGCGTGCCCAACGCCCAAGAGAGGTGGGCGGGGAAAAGGAGAAGAACGGGAAAGAGGAAGGAGGAGGAAGACTGGCAGAGGAGGAGGAGGTAGATATTGGGTTTGCGTCGAAACGAGCGCTGTTCAGGTAAACATCATCATGTGCCATGGGCTCTCCCTGTCATGGACTAGAATCCATGTTCTTGGTGGTTTCAAACCTTTTTTTTCCCAGCTTTGGGGAACTATGCTCATGCTGGAATTTGTCTTCTGTATATGCAGAAGTATCTGCTGTTTAGAGACTGTTTTGATTTGCTGCTTTTAGATTGTACCCACAAGTCTCTTCTTTTGTTTCCTTTTTTAGATTGAACCAACAACAGATCATTTCTTGTTCGAAGCAACGCGATCCATTTCCCTCCTTTGCTCGTCAATCGTTAATCCTTTGCTTTCTTCTCCGTTGGAGATGTCCCCCCAGTCCAATTGCTTGCTTGTTCATGTCCTCTTCCCCTTTATGATATGGGTATCAGAACCCAATCCATGGATCCTAGTAACGGGAGCCATCCGACGAGATTTTGCTACCGTCCGGCTTTCCTTTTTTCTCTCTGTTGGTTTGAAGACGTTCGGAAGTTTCTCCCTTTTCCTTGGGTATGATCTCATTTGGGGTAATCACCACTCATGCTCGGTTAGGTTTACTAATTCTAAGGTGACTTGAAACTTTACTCTTTCACAGGTCAAATCATAAAAGTTCCACACTGTAATCTTATAGCTGGTTTTTGTTTTCCAGTTTGTCCAATTTTTCAAGCTTCCCAGTCACACCAAGATGGACAAATTCACATCTTTTCAAGTGTTCTAGTCTAAATAAAATCTCATTCTTTTTCTTTTTCGTGTGCATACAGGTCTCTTCCAGTGAAGCAACACGCTGTCCCCATCTCTGTACTACAGCTCCGGCGGCGACACCTCCTGAAGGATAAGCTTCACTCTGTTCATCCATGGGTTCTTTGGGCGATTCAAGAAGTAACAGCGAAGCCGAGGAAGCATCAACCAGTAGCAAACCCCCCGGCATCCGTTTCGTCGAGCACGTGAGGAGGTCCGCCTTCAGCTTCAGAACGAACCAGGCCATCGTGCTGCTGCTCACATTCTTCGCGTACACCAGCTACCATGCCACCAGGAAGACCACCAGCATCGTCAAGAGCGTGCTCGACCCCAATTCCTCGAGGCTGGGTCTCTCCCACTGGCCCGCCACCCACTTCCTCAGATCCTTCCGCGCCAACCAAGAGCAGTCCGGCGTGCTGGGCGCCGGCTGGGCTCCGTTCGACGGTTCTGACGGCACGGCGCTGCTCGGCGAGATCGATGTGGCGTTCCTCTCGGTGTACTCCGTGGGCATGTACTTCGCTGGGCATTTGGGTGACCGCCTGGATTTGAGGTTGTTCTTGACGGTGGGGATGATCGGGACGGGGGTGTTCACCTCCCTGTTCGGCGTCGGGTACTGGTTAAACGTGCACAGCTTCCCCTACTACCTGCTGGTCCAGATGCTGGCGGGGCTGTTCCAGTCGACGGGCTGGCCGTCGGTGGTGGCGGTGGTGGGGAACTGGTTCGGGAAGAGCAAGAGGGGGCTGATCATGGGCATATGGAACGCCCACACGTCTGTCGGCAACATTACCGGGTCTCTGATTGCGGCGGCGATGCTGAAGTATGGGTGGGGTTGGTCCTTCGCCGTTCCCGGCATCCTCATCGCCGTCGTCGGCGTGGTGCTGTTCTTGTTCTTGCCCGTGAGTCCCGAGGCCGTGGGGATCGACAGGGCTGAGGAAGATGACACGGTGAAGGATTCAGACGAGTCCGACGCTTCTGAGCCTCTTCTGGGGGAGAAGACGGAGAAGGATAAGGCAGTGGGCTTCATAGAGGCATGGAGGATCCCCGGTGTGGCACCCTTCGCGCTCTGCCTCTTTTTCTCCAAATTGGTGGCTTACACTTTCCTGTACTGGCTGCCCTTCTACATCAGTCACACTGGTAAGAGCTCTTGGTCCTCTGCTTCTCCTGCTTCCTTCAAAAGCTCTCGTCTTGGCCATTCTGCTACAAGTACCGGTTGTTGTTCTAACCTCGGAAAGTTCCCTGGTTGCAGCCATCGACGGCAAGTACCTGTCGGATTCCATGGCGGGCACCCTGTCGACCCTGTTCGACGTCGGTGGGGTGCTGGGCGGGATCCTCGCCGGGCACATCTCCGACCGGCTCGACGCGCGGGCCATCACGGCGGCGGGCTTTATGTACTGCGCCATACCAGCCCTCTTCTTCTACCGCGTCTACGGCAGCATATCCCTCTACTGGAACGTCGGCCTCATGTTCGTCGCCGGCATGTTCGTGAACGGCCCCTACGCGCTCATCACCACCGCCGTCTCGGCTGACCTGGGCACGCACTCCTCCCTGAACGGCAGCTCCCGGGCGCTGGCGACGGTGACGGCGATCATCGACGGGACGGGGTCGGTGGGCGCGGCGCTTGGCCCGCTGCTGACGGGGTACGTCTCAGCCAAGAGCTGGAACGACGTGTTCACCATGCTAATGGCCGCGGCCTTCGTGGCCGGCCTGCTCCTTACGAGGCTGGTGATGGCGGAGGTGACCGCAAAGATCGAGTCTTCGAGATCGCGGGTCGCCGACGATCTCCTGGCGTCTCCCTTGGCCGTGGAAGTGTAAATAGTTGGGCGCCGCTAGGGGGCCCAGCTCGGGGGCTCTCCGCCATGGCCAGGAGGGGCTAAACTGTAATTTTATTTTAAAAATAAAAAAAATAAAAAAAAATCAAATTTTAATAACCCATGTGCGTTTTCTCTCTCTCTCCTCACGCGTGCTCTCTCTCTCTTTCTCTCTCTCGATTCTCACGTTCCCTCTCTCTCTCCTCAAATCGTTCCTTCATCTGTTCTGGGCTGTGTCTAGCCCGGATTGAGGTGTAGGAGGTACCGTTGGAATCGGCTCGACGCGAGGATCGCGCCAGTGCCGTTCTTTTCAAGGATCATGGACCGTAGGATCGGGTCGGGTCGTGAGGCAACCCGACGTCCCATCGTCTGTTCACGCACTTTTCGAGGATTTCACTGTGATCGAGGTAGGGGGATGGACTCCTTACTTCGCTAGAAACATTTTGGTAGCTCATGCATGTCCATTGGTAGGCATTTACCTCATTTTCTGTGTAAGGGGTATTTTCGAGATTTTTAGGCTTTAAATGCTTTGATAATTGTTTAGGAAGGGTAGATTTGTGTTTTTAAGCATGCAGTAGTTATGAAAATCATGCTATTCGCCTTCCTCTACCTCTTTTCTTTTGATTTCATGCCGATCCAGCTTGACCGGAGGGGAGTTCGGTATGAACTCGTCCCTCACGTTTTCCAGATCACATAACGGACCTCAGGGGGTGCGTTATGCATTGTACGGTGGACCGCTGGAGGGCCGCTATGCTATCGAAGTTTCAAATAGGTCAGTAGGATGTGGAGCATGATGGACTGATCCCAGACCGCCATGCAATGTATGACGCCCCGGCTAAGGCGCGTTATACTCTGTGGTTTTCTGGGGAGTTTTCTGTGTTTTTAACGTTCGGGTGTCTTTAACGGACCACTCCTGGTGTGTTGTAGTCACATGGCGCACCCGCGATAGTGCGTTATGTCCTGTGTGTTTTGCGAAGCTTTGCTGGGGAATATAACACATGGGTCAAGGCGCACCTTGCATTGCATGACAGGCCTGAGTCAGTGCGTTATAGTCTACAGCTTCAGGTTTTTCCTGAGTTCGGGTGAGCATAACGGCCCTAGAGAGGTGCGTTGGGATGCTATAGTGTTCATCTACGCAGGAAATGTAGGAAAAGCTCCCACTGATATACGAAGGCACGTTGGAGGTCAAAGAAACAAAGGCTAACTTGTTGATTCGTGACTACGAATTGTTCGCGAATCCTGAAGAGATGATTATAGAGATGTTTGCTAGGCTGAGCGAGATTACAAATGGATAGAAAAGGTTGGGGAAGAACTACACCAACCAGGAGTTAGTAAGAAAAGTGCTACACTCCCTCTCACCTCAATGTCACACAAAGGCAACCATCATTGAGGACTCCAAAGATCTCACCACTCTCACTGTGGATGAGTTAATTAGGTCATTAATGACATACGAGATAAACATCAAGAGGACTGAGGAGGAGAACAAGAAGAAGAAGACGATTGCGCTAAAAGCAAATCCGGGATCGTCTGAAGAAAGTGATGCAAGATCAACAATGGATAGTGAAGAAGAAGAACTAATGGCTCTCATCACAAGGAAGGCTAGAAAATACTTCAAAAGAGGAAGAAGAGAAGGCAACTTCCCAAGGAAATTCATGAAGAAGAATGCCAACAAGAAAGGGGAGACGAGCAAAAAGGAAGAGATCATTTGCTATGAGTGAAAGAAGGTTGGTCACATAAGGGGTGAATGTCCTGAACTCTAGAAAAGGCTGAAGAAAAACAAAGCAAAGAAGTCGAAAGCGATGAAAGCAACTTGGAGCGACGAGGACACAGATGACTTAAAATCCGAAGGTGAGAAGGATGAGTTGGACGAGCTGGTCCAGAATTTGTGTTTGATGGCAAATGAAGAAAGTTCTGAGGTATGTTCTGATTCCGAGAACCTCACTGCCGAACATTGGCAGTTAGCATATGCTGGCTTGTATCAAAAATATAAGAGGTTTAAGAATGATAACAAGAGCTTGAAAAAGATATTCCATGATTTGATATACAATTTTTTTGAAATACAAATTGAAAATTTAAAGATGAAAAGGAAGACTTTCTGTGACGACCCGGATCTCGGATACCAGATATACCCGATAGGACTATCGAATATACCTGATACAACTTGGAACTCCCTCCTAGTCCCAAATTCACAGCTCACTCTCTCACCACCTGCTAGACCACCTTCCTGCACCCATTCTCCCCCTCCTTCACCTTTGATTGCCCCTCCTAGACCCCCTAATAGCCAAGGGTTGCCTCCACACCCATCCACCACCTTTCCCCTCCCATTTACCTTATCTCCCACCTCCCATCTCCAACCTGCACTTCCCAGTTCATAGGTAGCAGAGCACCAACATCTTGAAGATTCAGCCATGACCTAATCCCATTGTCCCTGGAAGCCCAAGTGGTACCTTCAGAAGCGGCTCCTTATCCTCTTCACAACGGAGATGGTCTCATCCCAGTCTGAGTTCGTGGCTACCTGGAGGAGCCGATCTCCCTGAACTGCGCTTCTTCTTCCTGATAGTCAACCTAATGCTTCTTGCAGAGGCTCCCACGCCCAACCCTTTAAAGTTCTGGAGACGAGATTTGGCTGAGAGCTTCTACGACAAGTCTTCTTCCAGTGCTAAGAAGTGTCAACCCATTCGGCATCCGGACCATTAAGTTCTCAATTTTCTCCCCCAGGTGTGCCATCCTATCCCCTTTGGGACTGGGAAGACCCCTGTTCACTGTTTGGGATCTCGCCGGTGACTCTGACTTCTTCCGACAACACCATCACTCCCCATTCGAAGAGGACCTGACAACGAATCCATCGACACCAGCCACGCTCAAATTGGAACTCAGGAGCGCCCGTGGTGACCCCATCTTCCAGCTGTCGTGGTGCTGAGACAGTCGGAACCAGAGAACAGAGTCCCTGTTCACAGCCCCTCCCCAACCAATGTCGGCCACCAGAACTCCTACAAAAACTCAAATGTCCTGTTGGGCCAACCCAGGAGGTTTTTCCACTGGTCTCGTTGATAAAGGAGCTCGGGAGCGGCCACAGCTGCAACAACATCAACCGTCTGTCCCCTGTTCCAGAGAGAAGGCAGAACCAACATGATGGAGGCATCATCGCTACTTCTCTTTGGCTCGGGTCGTCCACACACCCGAGATTGGATTGAGTTCGAGCATCATGTTATTTGGGTCCTTTTCCGCCTCTCAAGGTAGCTCGGGCACACCCTCTTGCCGGCGATGATACCTTGCTTGCCTAGTATTACTTCCGTGTGTACACGTCGGACTCTCAGGCTGATATGTGGAGGCTCTCCAAGGGTGTCTCTCTCAAAGGAGGATATAGGCTCGAGGTGCTTTCTAGGATCCACTGTGGTGCCCTTAGAGGGTGCCGGATCAACCACATGGAAAGTGGGGTATATCCCAAAACCCATCGGTAAGTCCAACCCGTAAGCTGGGTTGCCAAAGCCACTTGGAACTTGGGAAGGTCCAAGTCCTCGTGCCCTCGATTTGGAGGTGACCCTATGGTAGAGCCACTCCAATCTCACCATCGCTAGGTTGTCTACTTGGAATCCCAAGTGGCACTCACGAGCTTTTACCCGCTTCTCGTGAAACTCACCAATTGTTGCTGGATGCTTGCTTGAATGCGTATGCCATGAACTATGATCCGATGTGGGTGTGAAGACTATAGAGTGCAAGGGTGGGCTAGGACAACCGAATAGGGACCTATCATGTGTTAGGGGCTCATTGAATTTGACTAACTTGGGGGGGCCGAGGCATCCATAGGAGACTCTATCATGCATGAATGCAAATGCTGGGGGGCCAGGACATCCATGTAGGTACCTATCATGCACTAGATCCATCGTGGTGACGACGACTAGTGGGGGAGGGCCGGCAATTCCAAAGGTAGACCATCCATGTATCCTACCTACAGTGATATGTGTGGGATGGCCTAACCTTCTAATCATGTCGAATGATGTGGTATGCCCAGAAAAATGATTTCCTATCCCGAAAAGGACTTCCATATGTAGGGGTATGGTTTGGCCTTGGAGCTTCCATTCATAAGGGTCGAAAAAATCTAGGAAGGTGGACATCATGGAGAGAGGCACTTCTTTGTTCCCTAGGTGCAGAGCTTTTGTAACGACCCAAGAATTTGATTACCGGGAAGGCCTGATAACCCGAGACTCGAACCGCCACCCACGAGCCTGAAGACTCAGAAGGGTTAAAAGGATGGTGTGGAGACTACACAAGTATCAACATGTTTCATGGGCTTGTTTTAATGACATTTGATCGTTGTTTTATCACGATCTCTCCTCATCTATAGCCTTTCTTAAGTACGTGGTGTGTACCCCGATGCGTGGCCATTAGATACATTTTTGGCACTCTTAGGCACACTTTCTTGGACTTATGATCCTCTCTGTTAGATATTTCTTTCACCGGACTAGGTGATCTGGTTTCAAGGCCTTTGTAAGTCTCCGAGAGCCTGGGATTCCCACTAGGACGCTGAGCCGGTTGTACCATCAAAACCCAAATGTCTAAAAAGTACATACACTACCGAAGTTTTTCTGAGTTTTGGATAGTAGCGGCCACTGGTAGACCGTAAAGGCTCGATGAGCGGCCCCTACCAGACCGCATGCATCCTATCGACCCTTGTTCCTTCTTCTGGTGTCGACCACCCAGAAACGGTCCCGACTAGACCGCATAAGTACCCTAGCGTCCTGACTTGACCGATTTTTCCCATAAACGGTCTAGTGAATGACCGCCTATCTCAATTCTTGTTTAACTTGGGGTTTAACCCAAGGGTTGATTTCCCTAAGTTCCTAGATGGTCCTTTGATCATAGGGAACCCAAAACCTTGTTCAAAAGTTATCTAATGAATTATGAAAGTTGATGAATGTACCGTTGTGCTGTCAGATTCCTCCCGTAGCATGACCTTGTCTTTAACTCATTCTTTGAACTCTCATGTTTCATATTTGGTACGTTCTCACCTTGTAAATTGTTATCATGGAACTTGTTATTGAACTTGTTATATTACTGGTCATACTTTATTATTATATCTCATGAAAGTAACTTGATTTATAACATGAAGATGTAGATCGGGCACTGATTATGTCCAAGGGGTCGATGCTAGCCCCCTCAACTAAGTACCGAAATCAAACTATAAATCATGGGGTATGATGAACACTGGCGTCGTATTGCGTCAGGAGTACTTTTTTTATAAACGAGTGAAATCCACGAGGCTATCTCATGATTGAATTATTACATACTTGTTACATGATATTCTAGTGCATAGTCTTTATGATTATGAAAACTTATAAGGCTGACAAATAGCTTTAAAGGTAGATTTTTAATCTTCTTGTGTTTGACACACGCCGGG
Organism: Amorphophallus titanum; assembly: GCA_024336825.1. Taxonomy (NCBI): domain Eukaryota; kingdom Viridiplantae; phylum Streptophyta; class Magnoliopsida; order Alismatales; family Araceae; genus Amorphophallus; species Amorphophallus titanum. The sequence goes on along the minus strand of JANBPO010008152.1, from coordinate 8,426 downwards.
CTCGATGGCTCATGTTTTGGCACGTGATCTGAGGGTATCATGTCAGAGGAATATTCTCTCTCCTACCATGTGGATAAATGAGAAAATGGAGAAATTAATTATTTTATCCAGATGTTTTTATGGAGGCCCTATTGTATATAATGAGGCTTCTTCCTCTGAAGGGGCTGCTGCTGTGAATAGAAGAGAGGAGCGGCCGTGAGAAGAAAAGAAGAGTGGTTTAGGTTGAGAAGAGCTGAAGAAGAAGAAAACAAAAGAGAGATAGCAGAACTAAGAGAGGGGAGTCTGTGAGAAGAAGAAGAAGAAGAGAAAGAGAGGGATCGTGAGAGATTTGTTGTGTGCAACCAGAGATAAACTGAAGACCTATTTATGTGTTGGCCTCTGGATCAGATCCAAGCCACATTTCTCATTGTGAGCTACATTATTTCCTGCTTTCGTTTTGTTTCTTGTTGTTTCTCTTAGCTATGGTCAGCAAGCTGTGTTGCTCAGCAGATGTTGAGGATTGGTTCCTCAGAAGCAAGCTGTGAGGCTCAGCAGTCTTGTAAGCAAGCTGTGTTGCTCAGCGGTTTAAGGATTTGTTCCTCTGTGTAGCAAGCTGTGCTGCTCAACGATTCAAGCTGTGAGTCAGTAGAATCCTCACTCAAGTTGAGTGGGGGGGTGGATGTAGGCAGACAAGGTGTTTGGCCGAACCACCTAAAAACTCTTGTGCAGTGTGATTTACTTTTGTGCATGTGATCCTTTTCCTCTACCCCAAATTCATAGATTGGATTGTGCACTTACTATTTGTGATTAATATTCTAAGAGTTGTTTGAAACTGACATAGTTGCTAAGTGTTTGACTGTGTGTCCAGTAGAAGCATTTGCTCAAGTGTGTAATCTTCGTAACTCAGTTTAGTTTGGTTTGAGCGCATTGTGTTTGATATCATTTCTATTTGAAGTATTCATTCTATGAGAGAATTTTGCTATCTTTCATTCACTTCCTTCCAGTTTGATCCTCAAACAAGCAAACAATTTAGCATTTAAGACATGCTGAGATCTATTAACCATGACTACTGAAGACCCGAGAAATTCATCCAGTCAGTGGACACAGTGACCCTCGATAGCAGTAGGCAGCCATAGGGTGCCAGATCATTAAAAGGGGACATGGCTAAGGGCTGCTGGATCATCCAATGGAGAGGTCGCTAGGGGGTGTCGTTGGGTGAGGCTGGCGAAGCTACAAGGAAGAAAAAAAATGCTACCGGACCATCTCTTAAGGGGGATGTCAGATCACCATGCCATCAGGGCATTAATGGCGCTGGTTCACCAGTCAAAGGGGAAGTGGCGGAGGGGGGCACCGAACCACCATGCTATCAAGGAATTGATGGAGGCGGTTTGTCTGGTATGTTGTATATCCTCTGGATTTAATGTGTGATTGTCTTGTTTTAATGATGACAATGAACTATCAACTTCATTTTGATGCGTTAGTACAGACCGAAGTCAGTGCATGATCTGTATGCAGGAACACTGGGTCAATGCATGTTCTGTTCGTCGCATACTAGGTCGATGCATGTTTCTGTATGTCGCATGTATAGGTTAGTGTATATTTACTCTGCATCCCTATCAAGGTCTATGCTAGCTCTGGAAGAAAGCTCATGAAGTCCGTGCATATCTTTCATAACTGCATATGAGGCGGTGCGAGTTTTTGTAGAAGTGTGCATGAGGTCCGTGCAACCTTTGAGGATCAAACATGAGGTAGGTGCATATCTGGCTTAGCTGCATATAAGGCTGGTGCATACCACTGCTCATTCGCATATAAGGTCGGTGCACATTCTTGTTGAACTGCACATCAAGTCAGTGCACATCTGCATTGGTCGCATATAAGGTCTGTACACATCTGCACTAGTCTCATATAAGGTCGGTGTAAATTTTGCATTGTGCAATCCAAGGTCAGTACGGGTTTTGCATTTTGCATACATGGGTCAGTGCATAGTTTAACATACACATGTATAGGTCCATGCACATTTGCCGTGCATGTATATATAAGGTCGGTGCACTTCCTACGTTTAACCCCCACGTTGTGTCACCAGGAAGCCCAGGAACTTCCCGGATCGAACTCCAAAGGCACATTTCACTGGATTGAGCTTCTGTTATACCTCATGAGGGTGTTGAAGGTTTCGGCTAGGTCAGTGAAGTGGTCCTCAGCCCTAGGCATCTTGATGAGCATGTCATCGATGTAGGCTTCCATGTTTTGACTGATTTGTCCTTCAAAACTGTGGTTGATCAGCCTCTGGTATGTCGCGCTGGCGTTCTTCAGCCCGAAAGGCATTCAGGTGTAGCAGTATATGCCAAAGTCGGTGATGAAGGTTGTCTTCTCGATGTCTTCAAGATCCATCCGGATCTAATGGTAGCTGGACTAAGCATCCAGAAAACTGAGCATTTCATTACCGGAGGTCGAGTCGACTAGTTGGTCGATGCTCGGTAGTGGGTAACAGTCTTTTGGAGTGGCCTTGTTGAGGTCAGTGAAGTCCATGCATATCCATCATTTGCCAGAAGCTTTCGGTACTAAGACAACATTAGCGAGCCACGGTGGGTAAAGGACCGGTCGAAATAGGCCGGTTTTCTTTCCCTTAATAATCTACTCTTTGATGATCGTCTGCTTCTCAGGGGCATGCTTTCTTCTGCGTTGCTGGACAAGCTTCATCGATGGGTTAAGATTGAGCCTGTGTACCACCATCTTCCCAGGGATCCTGAGAAGATGCTCATCAGAGCATGCAAAGACTTGGATGTACTCTAAAAGAAACTCTTTATATTTCTCTCATACATTAGGTGGTAAATCAGCTCTAATTTTGACTTCGAGAGTCAGGTCGCCTTTGAGGAAGATGGACAGTAATTCGCCACCAGGCCCTGATGCTGTCGGCTCATCCTTGGCTCCCCCGACCTTTGTCTTTTTCCCTTCTGGCTTTATAGCATTGATCGAGATTACATAGCACCTTCTAGCTATTGCCTGGTTACCTCGGAGGGCATAGCCTTCGTTCAGCTGAGGATACCTCAGCCGAAGATGGCGTTATAGGCCGACATCCCATTAATCACTATGAAGTTAACCATAATCGTGACGGTCTTAGGAGGTGTACCGAGAGTGATCGGTAGGCTTAGGGCTCCCTCGGGATATGTTGCCGGGCCGTTGAACCCACAGAGGGGGGTTCGAATCGTATGGAGCTTGGATGGGTATTCAACAATCTTAAGAAAACACTCGTACGAGAGTACATCAGGGGCACTACCATTGTCAAGTAGTATCCTATCTACGTTAGAAAGGTTTATCATAGCCGATATTACAAGAGCATCATCGTGCAGGTTGATTACCCCTTCCAGGTCTTGGTCAGAGAACACCAAGGCCTTCTGCTCGCTCACCGATGGGGATTTAGGGGGCTCGGAGGCCCTGCTCGCCCGTTCAACATGCACTTCCTTCCTCGGCTACTGTCTCCTCTTGATGTCGGGCTGCCAAAGATGACGTTGATATGGACTCCGCGGGGTTGATTGTCAATTTCTTCTGGAGGGATCTCGCGATCTTCCCTCTGCTCAGACACGTATCGGGATAGGTGTCCCTAGCGGACGAGACACTCAATCCCGTCCTTGAGCTGATGACAATCTCCAGTATGGTGTCCATGGTCATTGTGGAACTGGCAGTGCTTGTGTCGGCTGCGACGCTTTGGGTCGGACTTCATAGGCTCGGGTTGGCGGAGAAGGTCCGAGCCCTTAATGTCTTCATATATCTTGTAGACGGGGGCGGATAGGGGCATGTACCGCTTGTATTTCTGAGGGTGCTCCCTGTGCTCTCCGCCTTGATTCCACCTTTTCGCCTGGCCTGAGCCTTGCTCAGATGATCGCTTCCTATCTCCCTCTCCACCTGAGCCCATCGCGCTGTGGTCAGTGTTGAGGACTTCTTCGCTCTCTACATGGCGCAAGACTAGGGTCACCAGATCAGCTAGAGAGGTGGGGGATGGAGAACTATCTCTTGCCTGAGGTTCTCATCGTGAGTGCCTCTGGTTAATGCGGTGATGGTTGAGGCGACATCCAGGTGAGGGATACGCAGGGCTTCCAATTTAAACCCGTTGATATAAGCCCATAGCTTTTCCCCCTGAGCCTACTTTAGCGCCAATAGCCCCGCAACTGACCTTGGAGGGCCGCTACCGACGAAGCTCTCCTTGAATATCTGCCCGAACTATCAGAAGTCATGGATGCTGCCGAGAGTGAGTGCTCGGAACCAGGCTTGAGTGCCTTGGACCAAGGTGGTCATGAACGCTCTGCATTTGATGGCGTCCAAAGCCCCATGCATAGTCATCAGGGCATCGAAGCTGTCATAGTGGTCGGCCGGGTCTGCCTAGCCGTCGTATGACTTGAAGGTCAATAGCGAGACTCTGGGGGAGATCTCGACCTTTACGATTTGGTCGGAGAACGGGGATTGCTCCTCATCCTCTTTGATGGACGTCTTCTGCAAGGCGCAGAGGGCATGCTCCTGCTCTGCAAAACGTCACTCGAAGTCCCTCAGTTGGAGGGACAACTCCAGTTGACACTGAGCCGAGGGGCTATGAGGGTGCCCTTGAGGGCTACCTTGTCGTCCCTTAGGGGCGTCGGTCTTCGGGGGCTGCTGGAGTGCCCTGGACCTTTCTCTCCTCGGAGTGGAGGAGGATTCTTGTTCTAGAGGAGGGGCTTGCGTAGGTCCTCCTAACCTATTGCACACAAGTCATCTTCCCTGGAGGGTGAAGCGGCCTCCGACGGTTTATTACGAAGCACCTCCATGAGGGGGGCTTTCCCGGGGGGAGTCATGACTTCTCCTCCCTGCCTGCCTGGGTCCTCATTAACTCCACGAGGATATCGAGTTTGGCATTGAGGGTTTGGAGAGCGTCAGGATTCTCGTTGGGGGGCTGCATCCCCGCAGCTAGTGGAGGTAGCTTGTCAGCTTAGTTGTTATTTTCAGAGTGGAGGCTTCCCGTGGGCACAAAGGCACATGATCTCCTTCCCCTCCCCCCATGGCGTTTCTCCCACCATCGGCAGTCCTGCTATCAAAATTTCTTCTCACCATTATGGCTCTTCGCTCGTTTCCCACAGACGGCGCGAGATGAAGAGGCATGATCTCACGTTGATCCTGAGCCGTGTGATCTTGGGAGAATCTTGATCACGATCACTACATCTGTATGAACTGCAAGGCAGGAAATGGATCAGGGGTGCCCAGGGATAGATCCCTGGGGAAAACCCTCTGATGCTTAAGTCAGGGAATAAGGTAGAGCACTTCATAACTGATGATGTGTGCAGGATCATGGACATATATTCTGAGCATAGATACGTGGAACACTAGATGGATTGCTACCATAGATGGAGGTAGTGCCAACCGATACGCCACGCCTCCCACTCGATCCAAAATTTTAAAATGTCTGATAAATCTCGGATGTAACTTTCCTTGCTTGCCAAATCTAGCCACTCCCTTGGTAGGTGATACCTTGAGGAACACATGCTTGCCAACCTTGAAAGTCAAGGCTTTCCTTCTACTGTCCGCATAACTCTTCTGACGATCTTGCACTGCTTTCAGTCTTTGCTAGATCAACTAAATTTTCTCAGACGTTTCTTGCACTACTTCAGGCCCGATCAACTGTCTATCACCAACCTCTTCCCAACATAATGGAGATCTGCAAGGTCTTCCATACAAAGCTTCAAATGGAGCCATGCCTATACTTGTGTGAAAGTTATTATTGTAGGCAAACTCCAATAAAGGTAGGCGTCGCTCCCAATCTCCCTTCCAGTCCAGTACGCAAGTCCTCAACATATCTTCCATTGTCCGAATCATCCTCTCAAACTTGCCATCTTTCTAGGGATGATATGTCGAGCTAAGCTTCAATTGAGACCCAGTGGCATTCTGCAATCCTTGCCAAAGCCTCGATGTGAAGCGAGGATCTCGGTCTAAAATGATGGACTTTGGAACTCCATGCAATCTGATAATGTTTTTAACATATAAACGTGCCAGGGTTTCCACAGATTGCTTCTTCTTCATGGCCAGAAAATGTGCGGTCTTTGAGAACTGATCTACAATCACCCAAATGGAATCATTGCCCTTGAAGGGCCTGGGCAAACATGTGACAAAATCCATGGTGATATCCTCCCATTTCCATTGAGGTAGCTCAATCCTTTGCATTAAGCCAGATGGTCTTTGATTCTCAGCCTTCACTTGCTGACAAATCAAACATTTGGCCACAAACTCAGCCACATCCTTCTTTATACCCTGCCACTAAAAGGTTCGCCTCAAATCTTGATACATCTTGTTATTGCCAGGATGAATGAAGAATTCTGACCTCAGGCCCCCATTTCCTTCTGACATCTCCCTTCGCATCTATGCTCTATCATATTCGCTGACTTAAGCATTGGAGGGTTCTCCCCAAGGATTCATCCTTGGGCACCCCTAATCTGTTTCCTGCCTTGCAGTTCGTACATACATGGTGATCGTGATTAAGGATTCCTCCAAGATCTCACAGCTCAGGATTTGCACGAGATTATGCCTCTTTACATCCCTATTGACTTGTTAACAAAATTGTTATATACAAACTCTGCTTGTGGTAGGATTGTAGATGCCTAATTTCGGACATCCCGTGGATCCCCAATGGACCTTCGTATGAATGATGCTTAATTGTGGAACTCTATTTACCGATGTTTTAAGTTTTAAAGCCCAGCCCGTAGCCTTAGGGCTATTAGGCCTCATCCACTTTAGGGGCCCAAAGACCATGGTCTGGGCGGCCAAAGACTCACCCGCCCCCAGTCTTAGGTGACCAAACCGATGGCCGCCCTCCTTTGCTGGGTGTCTAGAGACCTGGCCGCCCTTCCCCCAAGAAGGCCAGGGCGATGGCCGCCCTCCCCTGCTGGTGCCCATCTGCTTGGCCACCTTCTACTGCTGGGTGGCCAAAGACTTGGCCGCCCTTCTCTGTTTACTCGGTCAGAGAATGTGGCCCAGCTCGTGGGCACATTATTTCCCCCCCTTCTGCACAATTTTTCCCCACAATTGAGGACTCCGATCTCAAGGAACAGAAAGGGACAATCTCTCCAGTGAGAAGAGGGGGGGGGGATTTTCATTTTGTTCTTTTTGGTGAAGGAGGTGATTGAGGAAGATCAGAGCGGAAGGAATTGGGGCCTTGGCGGAAGAGTCTCACGTGTCGGTCATCTTCCTCCTGCCTCCCTTGCGTTGGTTTGAACCCTTTAGCCTCCCCTACTTCCTACTTGTATCACAACTTCCAGGTAAGTACGTAGCATTGCATGTAGCATCCCCTTAGCCCCTAATCTTTAGAGGTTTCTTCCCAAAACAAACGGGAAGGTGGGTGGTCGAAAGCCTCGGCCATCCCTCCTTCCCACCACCCCCATTTGAAATTTGAAATCTCAAAATAAATATTATCCCCTAGCATTTATTTTTTTGGGGTTGGGGTGGACTTTGGGCCATGGCACCCCCCTAGTCATAGATGGGCCTTGGGTGCCCCTAGCCCAATACCAAGAGAAGGCGGGCTTGGGCCTCATGCACTCAAAATGACCCAATTCTCTCAACCCAGACTCTTAATGACCCATTAACCAAATAGCCCTCAAATGGTCTACAAAAAGGAATCTAGAATAAAAATAATGATGAAATCCTACCTCATATCTGGGACTCCAAGCTGTCTTCAAGCCACAATAATGACTGCATAGCTCGAGCCACACTACGTGTCCTGTAATGTCGATCAATAGCTCGTGTGTCCTCACCACTTGATCTTGTGTTGAGCTGTATACCGTCCGATTAGAGGAGATCGTGATGGGTAGCCACCTCAAGTTTGATTTCTGCAAATAGGGAAGAAAGCAATCAGGGGGGCCCGGGGTGGAGATCCCGGGAAAATCCCTCCGATACTTAAGTCAATAGTGGTAAGAGCTAATGGAGTAAGAAGGAGGTAAGGAGGTGATGGGCACGAGATTGTTCCTCACCAATGAAGTGGCTAGAAGTGGCTTACCTTTCCGGAGGGCTTCCTTGGATTTATATAGTGATTAGTTCGATTTTTGGGGCATGGGAAGAGAGTAAGCTTAGGGGGCGTTATCTCTCGGAAGTGGACTCTCCACTATTTGGGGATGCTTATCCTTCTCTTAATCCCTAGGACTTCCCCCAGTCAGTTACGCATGGTTGACTCTTTGGCATTTTTTGATCGATAGAAGGCACCATTACTCGGACTCTTGAGCTAGGAATCCTAAGAGTTTCGTGGGCTATGTTGGCCTAAGTGAGTTGGACCTCCCATTGAGTGGGCCCAATAATAGGGCTGTCACTCGTTGGGCTCTGCGAGTTTTGCTGGGTCGTTCTGGGCCACATATCTTCTGGGGCCGCAAATCTACCTCTCTTCACTTCTATTTGAGAATCATATTAAAGGGAGAGATCGATAGGTAAGAAAAGTAGGAGAATAG
>JANBPO010008151.1:0-30699 GCA_024336825.1 Amorphophallus titanum | reverse complement strand
CACACACGAGGTCACTTGGCCTCAGGACTCACGAGCATGCTAACCGAGGTAACGTTGTACCTCTGGACACCCCGAAAACACGAACATGAAACCCACGGTGTCCGGGACGCTCACGAGGTCATAAGTCGATCATTGGATCTGAACCGGACCGACCGGAGATCAACACGACGCAAAACGGACACGGCGAGCACGAAAACCACCTAGCGGTCTTATATTGGACCGTTAGGGTGCCTAGCGGTCCTATCTTGGACCGTTAGGGATCTTAGCGGTCTACCTCTAGACTGCCAAGGCCAGCCTAGCGGTCTATCCCTGGATCGCTAAGCCCCAGAAACTCGCAACCCACTAGTGGTCACTCCTCGGACCGCATGGCAGAGCCTAGCAGTCTACCCCTGGACCGCTAAGGAACCTGGCGGTCTATCGCGTGACTGCTAAGCTTGAACCAACATATGGGGACCCTGGCGATCCACTACAAGACCACCTGACACCCTAGCGGTCACTGGAAGGACCGCTAGGTCGTCCCGAGCCCGAAAACGGTGAATCTCATAGAAAACTCAATTCCACGCCCCGTTCACGCCCACGTAAATGGGAAAACAAGAGGAAACTAGCCCCCTACCTCTCTAGCACCGAGAGGAACCATTTAAACCCAAAACATGCGGTCAAATCATTACGCACACCCCAAAAATATAGATTTTTTTCTAAACGCCCAAATAAACCCGCTCGGCTCACCACGGCCTACGAAACTCACGGGAAAGGAAGTGCACGAGTCAAGGTTCCGTCCCCCTATCTCCATCAAAAATTTCACGTGCCGTGGTCACCGATCCACGAAGAAAACACCGTTAAACCCTCGCCAGCGCCCCGAACTCGCGGTCGAGCTTCATCGCGCCACCATCCCTCGATCCTTGACCCGTCCTCGCCGTCCTTGCCCCCGCGCCATCTCCGCCTCGCACCTGCCTGCCACGGTCGGCCCCCTGCGGAGAAGAGAGGGAGAGGAAGAGGAAGAGAGGTGAGCGAGTAAGAAAGAGAGAATAGGGAGAGAGAGAGTGGGTTAAGGGGTTCTTTTTAACAAGATGAATCAATGACTTTAGAACTGAACAAGAGGTGAGTTAAGAAACAAGAACCAGCCCACAAGAATCTCAACAAAATGCTCATCTTTGAACATGAGCTTCAATCAAAATCAGAATATTCACATGTTCACATTCAAGCAAAATTTGTCATGCATTTACACATTAACTGAGCTTTACAAAAAAAAAGGAACTGTAGTCTCTCCCATATAAAAGGTAGGAAGGACAATGCATGATGTTAGAGTAGACAGATGTGACATGAAACACACCATGAAAAATAAAGAAGTTCAGATATGAAGATCATTAAAAACATGTTCTGGCTGCATCATATAGATAGATATATCAATGATCACTGAGGGCAGACAATACCAAAATCAATACTGATGCATTTTAGACTATCTGGCAGTGAGCATATTTTTCAGGTCTGAAGACAACATAGTTTCCCTCATGAGCCAGGTGTAGGCGTCGGAAAGGTTATGGGGGCCGTGCGTGATGGCATGCATGTGTTCTCCCTCCGAACTATGTCGTTGCTACCTACAATGCACAGATAAGAAATAAAGAAATAGTGATCGCCAGAGACCTATACCTGGGCTTCACAAGAGTAGGATGATCGTGAATGCCTTAGGAACAGGAGATGGTGGGTTCTTCTGTCCTCGCTCTCAGTCGGCCAAGAATAAGGATCCCTGCAAGTCGACGACGAAGTTCCTGCAAGTTAACCAGCAAATAGAAAGACCATTAGACTGAGAAAGTGTAGTAAATGTTCATAGAAGTAAAGAAAACATACAAACGGGGTCAATCGTACTGGGAAGGGGGCAGAAAGGGGGATGACTGAGACTTTCGACCATTCGCCTTTCTTATGTTTTGAATTAAAAAACCTCTTTAAAAGTAGGATCTAGGAAGATCTAGTATGCATGGAATGTGGTAAAATAGAAAGAAATGTAGCAATTGGGAAAACAAAGTGAGAAGGACGGGGTTTGCCCATCGACCATGCAGAAGGCGGCCAACTATGTGGCCATTCAAAGGTGGTGGGCGGCCATGTCGATGGCCGCGTGCAGATCCAGCTCCAAAAAGTCACCTTCTGACCTCTTAGCCCACCTTAGCCATATCCAAATCCAGTGAGATTTTAACTGGAGTTTCTATCCACCAAGATCCACTCCTCAGAAATTTTTCACGAATTTAGGAATTTTTTCACCCTCACTAAAATTCCTGCAAACTCCCATTTCCTATCTGTCCACTATGTTTCAGATCCGACCCCCAGTCACTCCAAAACCCCTAGAAAATCAAGGCCTCCATATCAGGTCACAAAAAAAATATCTCCATCTTCATTACTTCCATGGCTACAACTTTCATGAAGAGCCAACTCCTGAATCTGACGTTTGAGCCATGGTCAACATCGATTATCAGGAAATCCCAATTCTATCCTGTCAAACCTGGCTCTATAAACCAGAAGATTGTAAAATCGCCAAAGGCCATTCAAGAGGCGTTTTAAATTCCAGGCTCAGCCCTGGATTGTATATCTCTGAGTCATCTTTCCAACTCCGCCGACCTTGCGTCGACCTAACGTCAGGGTTGGACGCAGCAGCAGTTTTCGCCTGGTCGCGCGCTGTAAAATAACAAGTGATAGTTCGTGGACAGCAAACCCGACGCTTGAAGACCGGAGTCTCCTCGCCTCCCACGAGGTGAACTAGTGCGCCGCCTTCCGAGGGAGCATCCCTCCAGATGCCCTCGCCATAGAGGTGTCACTCCGGGCCCACTCGGCCCCACTGATCAGCACGTGGGCCCCACAACTAGCAGCAAGCATCTTTCGGACGGCACCGACGGAGCGGTTCAAAGTGCTGCCCATCAACCCAAGAACGGTCCTCCCGAGCCCGCTGTAGCCCTTTACCTCCCTGCATGAAGTGGGTAAATAGTTCAATGCTGTAATATTGTGTAATTAATCTTCACCGGGAGTTACCGACATGGCCGAGATCGTCTTCCCCACGTCCCGAGCGTGGAGGTACACCCACTGCCCCCCCTCGTAGTCTTAGTAATGGGGGCATTCCTTGCCGCTCCACATTTTTTTCAAAGCTTGGATTGTTCGTCGGCATATGCCATTGTGTTCGTCACCTTGGCGGCCTAGTGCTTAAGGTTTCGGTCTTATATTCTGTGCGATTAGTGTGTGGCTTTGTTTTCACAATGGGTCCCTCTTTAGAGTGGTCTTACCCACTAGTCGTAGCTTGCCTAGACATGCGTGTGCCTATCCATTGGGAGTGGTGGAGAGCTAGACCCAAGAGAGAGATGATTTTAGGCTGATTTCTATAGGGCCTTCCACTATGTCGGCTCGAGTCCAGACTGGGAGGAAAACCAACTAGAGGGCTTGACGTAGCGCAGTTAGTCAGTGTGTGCACATGTGGTCAGGGACTTCAGACACGTGCTGATGAGCATGGCCCTGACTAGACCCATATTTTGTGTTCCGTGTATGGTGTCTTAGTGTCCGCCTAGGGCGTGTAGGGAGGCACCTGAGGCTGTGGTATAAGTCATCAGTGGACGCATCCGGCCTTGCTTCTAGTGGGCAATGCTCTTGTCATTCGAGTATAGTGGCCTCGGTTTCTACTGTGGTGGTTTTGTGTCAGGGCAGCCGAGGGTAGTCCATTGTGTAGTTTGATTTGTTGATTGTTGCTTAGTAGTTAATACCGCATAGTATAGTTGCTTCTTTTAATTATTAAATTCTATCTTTTAATATTGCTATCGTTCTAAATTATTGTTCCTTGCTTTACGTGCTTACCGTTTGAGATGGGAGATCTACAGGACCCCTACTAAGCCAATGAGATGAGGCTCACCCTCTTTGTTTTCAGGTGAGGCGCGGTTTGCTCACGGTGCTTCGGAGGCGAAGCGTGGCGCCGGTAGGCAGTAGTTACTCCAGTTTACCCGAGGCGGGGTATGCCCCGTAGCCTTGCACTCTTTTATTTACTGCACTTTATGTATGGATATGTGGACTTTGGACTGTGTAAATTAATGGACTATATAAATTGTTTAGTAATGTAGTTGTTTATTTTTGGTAATTAATTATGTTAAATGTTATTGGGTTGCAATAATTTAAATTCTTATATACTGCCATCTCATCCTTTTAGCCCTTCTGATCCCCCAGCTCGTAGGCGGTGGGCCAAGATCTAAGAATATGAAAGTCTAAGAAGTGATTTAACCGTCAAGCATCTTCGGGTTTTGTGCAACAGCAATCGGCGTCTTCTGATTCTGTCCAGCAGTCTGTTCCTCCTTTTCAGTAGCACCGAGAGTTTCCCGTGAGTCAGCTGAGACCGTGTCTGAGATGTGATGGCAACCATCCAGGTGTGTACCATGTTCCTTATCGATAGTCTGTTATCGCTGTGATCAGTCGGGTCACGTTGTTCGAGATTACCCGATGAAGTCCGTGCCGGCACAGTTCTCGCAGGTTACCTAGCCGCAGCAGTCTCAATTTCATCTTCCTGCACCACCTCTGCCTCAGCCGTCTTATTTGCAAGTTCTAGCTTCTTCCCAGCAATCTTCTGCAGCCTCTAGCCGGAAGTGAAGAAGCCGGATTACTCACATCACTCGTGCAGAAGCCATTGCGTCTAACCTCGTTGAAGGTACAGTTTCAATTTTTGGTCGTTTAGCCCGCTTTCTATTCGATTCAGGTGCTACCCATTCATTTGTTTCTGAGGATTTTCTTGCTCGTCTCAAGGAGTTGGTAACCGAGTCACCTTGTGAATTGCTCATTGAGTTACTATCTGGAGATTTCATGTCCACTCCATTTTACCTGGAAGATTCTCCTGTTATCGTTAGTGACCGGTAGTTGCTAGCGAAGTTGTATGCGCTGCAGTTGGCTGATTACGATGCGATTCTAGGCATGGACTGGTTACAGCGGTATGATGCCGTGGTTGACTGCAGATCCAAGAAAGTCTACTTTTAGCCACGCGGGAAATCAACTGTCTATTTTTAAGGTACCTGACTCTATTTTTCTCGCTTTCTGTAGTTAGGTGTAGTTCTCTTTCAGTTTCCTCCGTGTTCTTCCTTGTAAATTTCGAGAACGAAATTTCTTTAAGGAGGGAGGGACTGTAATGCCCGTGTCTTAGTGGATCCTTAGTGGTCCGAGACTAAAATTTATCCCGTGATTTTAGGTGATTTTTACAACTTTTTAGGCTATTTTTGGGCATCTAAATGAATTAGTTAAAGTATTAATGTAATTAAAATGGGCATATCAGCCTAGATGAGGAGATCATTTTCCCTCTCTTTTTACCCCAAAACCCTAGCCCTAGGAAGAGAATTCGGAGGCGGAGAGGCGACGTGACTGGGTCAAGCCTGAATCGTGCGCATGCCCGCGAAGTTGGCGTTATCTCCCCAATTGACGCATCTAGAGACCAATTGACTCTATAAAACAAAACCCTAGTCGACCTGGAAACCCTTGGATGCTACGACCGTCGACGAGGATCGTGGACGAGGGAGAATTTCGGTGACCTTTGAAGGGTTTCTCCATCGCGGTTGGTGACCGTCGTTCCCTTCTTTCTTCATTTAAGGTAAGTTCTAGTGGACCAAACCCTAAGAGTTATGTACTACTAGAATCGTCATTAAGTCCTCTTTCCAATGGTGTAAAAAGCCCTAAAAATAGTTTAGTATCCTGCGAGTATTAGTCCATTTAGTTGAAACATGTCAGAATTAGGGTTTTTCTTGTTTGTCCCCAATTAATGTCGAGTTAACAGGCTTTAAAAATGTAATTAAATCATGCCAACATCTATGCTTTCTTGTTCTCTTTCTAATGGTAGCTTTTTTCACAATTTTCATGCACTCTATTCATCAAAATCGTCGTTTTAGCAAGAGTCTATCAAGGCTCGCCGGAGTTCAGGCATGGCGTCCTGAACGCGGTCCTACAGGAACCACTTTGCATTGAATGACCCCTCAATAGACCGTGAGGTCCAGAGAGGCGGTCGTATCATCGACCGTTCCGTGGCTCTATGTCCGAGACCCCCCGATCAGTGGCGGCAATGGACGGACCGCGTAGAGACCCCAGCGGCCCCTCGATAGACCGTGCAGGGCCTATATGGCCTTCAGCCTGCATGACTTGAACAGCCTATCGACAGACCGCTGGGGCCTATTAGGTGGTTCTGGATAGACCATTCTGTTACGCAGAGTTTCTTAAGTAGTGTTTAAAAAGTATGATTAGTTCTATTAACCTAGTCCTATAAGTAGGGTAGCAACCCACAAAAGAATTGGTAATAAATGAAAGTTATTAATGCTCAATCTTGCTTATATTACCTTGCATTCTCCCTTGGCGTCTTCTACGAGCTTGAGCGGCTTCCACTCTTTAGACAAATATTCCCAGTGCACCCATCCATCTCATCCACGACTTTCATTGTGGATTGAGGAAGAATTCTCTATCTCTCATTTCCATCCTTTTTATCTGAACATAGATTCATATTGTGGGCGTTTATTGCATATCCTTTCTTTTCATCGAACCTGAGATATTATTGTGTATGGGCGGAGTTGCATCTCTACATGTGTGGGTTCATTGCGAGGCAAGTTTCCCCGAGTTTGTATGTGAAGACGGAGCTGTGTCTCCGTGTGGCTTTGTGTCCAGGGTGCATTCCCCGACCGTGCGTGTGTGTGTGCTGCGGTGGCAGCGTCTTGGGGCAAGGCCCTGTGTGTATGTATTACTGCGGAAGCAGCGTGTGTGGTGTTGGGGTTCATCCCCGTGTTGCTACGTAAGTAGCGTGTACTGAAGCCTCATCGGATTTCAGTGAGGGGTGGACGTAGGGAGCCCGTCATGGTCCCGAACCACCTAAAAACCTCTGTGTCTATTGTGATTGCCTGTGTGATTGTCCATCTCTTCTATCTCCGTTCACAGGTCAACTATATTGATTTTTATTCACTGCACCATCGCACTTTGTTTCATCTGCTATCTGTGTTAGGATTAATTTCTATCATCCATTGCTTAGTTTATTCGAGTGAGATCAGAAAGCTTGAGAGAATATTTTAATCTCACATCTATTAGGCTAATTAACATAGTTTATTTTGGTTCCGTCGTAATTAGGTTAGATTGTTTTTAAAATCCACCATCCAGGCAAGGGGACAATTCAACCCCCCTTCTTGTCCGCCACCTACTCTGGGCCAACAATTAGTATCAGAGCAAGTCTCTGATTTTTTAGTGGACCTTACGGCCTAGGAGTAAAGTTCTATTCATGATGACTAGTGTGCATTCAGTTTCTATCTTTGATGGTTTTGTTTATGCTCCATGGCTTGGAAAACTGTGTGTTTTGATTACTGATATTGATCCGAAGATTATGAACTTAATTACTCATGGTCCTCACATTTTACCTGGGTTGGCCCTTGGCCCCTTTGGCTGAGTGCCACGTGGCGTGGCCTGACGTTGGGGCGCCCCCGGGTGGCTCCGGGTGACGGTGCGGGATACGGGCAAAGCCCGTACATGAGTGGCCGGAGTTAATCCCGAGGGATTGCTTGTGTTGCCGTAAGTTATAGTGCACTGGCCAAGGCCCTTGTAGGGACCCATGGGTTCATAGAATGTGCTGGATAGCCCATGCCTGGAAGGTGCTCGGTGAAATGCCCAAACCCTTATTTCTTGTGATTTTGCTGGGAAATAGTTCGGGTACAACAAATGCCCCCCACGGGTCGTACGTCAGAGGCGAAGACGAGGGCGTACGGCCCGTGAGACCCCTGTTCTGGGCTGTTGCAGTTATATTTTGACACTTCAAGTGCCTTTATTTTTGCTGTGCTGCATGTGTCGATTTTATTGGTGTTCTGACCACTTTTCCATGCTTTGTCTTGCAGCTATGGCGCGTTTTGGCAGAGATGTATAGGTCCCGAGGCCGATGGCCCGAGAGGAGGACCACTGGGTGCGGAGGACCCACCGACAGCCACCCCCTTTGTGCCCGCCAGTGGTTATTGTGGCTAACATGGAGCAGCTGGACCATGGTTATACAGTAGTGGCTGAGGGTCCCCTTGGCGAGAGAGCTACTGGGGTCGGGACCGTAGAGGTGATGAGGATCCTAGAGGCCGACGGCATGTACACCTATGACAGGAGCGGGGGCTATCCGTTGGAGTTCCCCCTAGATCGGCACTTGTTTGAGTTTCTCTGGAGCTACGTTCCACCTGGCATGGAGGAGGATGACTCACGGATTCCTGGAGCCCGTCGTCGGCTTGAGTGGGCCATCTTGATCGGCAGGGAGAGCCTGCATGGGGTAGCCTTCTACAGCTACCCTAGCTTCTCAAAGGATTACTGGAGGCAGCGACAGTTTCCTAGTGCTGAGTGCTTGGGGTTCTTTGGTGTGGCAGAGAGGTCAAGGGTCAGAGTTGGGCCGCTAGCGCCCACTTCCTGGGATTTGCATAGCCACCACCGTACTGAGACAATGGGGACCGCCAGACTGGTGCTGGAGCCCGCAGGTTTGTAGTATGCTGGACAGGGATATGATGACCACAGTATGTTGGATGGGGTTATGAGGCAGATTGTCACGAGCTGGTATGGTCACTGGGCCGTAATCCCTTTACATTACTACCTCTACGGTGCCACTGAGTGGCTGATGGGGATCATCCATCACTACCGGGTGTTGTTGGAGCGAGCAGGGATCAGGTACGGGGTGACTGCCACCTTGTAGGCGTACCCCTACTACACTGGGCTACTATAGGGACTACTGGAGCGCTTCAATGGCTGTTGGAACACGGTGGCCACCGCAGAGGGAGAGACCTCACTAGACTTGTAGTCTCAGTTCAGGATTTTCGGACTGTCGATCAACGGCGAGGGAAACGAGGAGGTAGTGCTGGATGACCTCCACCGTAGTCACAGTGACGGACAGGGGAGGTACCAGGTACCTTTCAGCTATCGGTACCTCCTGAAGACCTGCAGGGACTTGGCTCTAGTAAGGAGAGAGAGCACGGTATAGACTCCGAGAGTGCCACTGAATGTATGGGTCCATCATTTCTACAACGGGCCATTCTGCTTTTATCAGGAGTTTGCCAGAGACCAGACTCCATGGGAGGTGTACATTGAGGTGGAGCTACGCTTCCGGACGTACTCCAGATATTTGTATGCGCCACAGGAGGGGTGGAATCCCCATGGTCTGCCAGACGTGACACACCTTGCAGCGTATCTAGCGTATTAGTTTGCGACTTTTGTAGTACCTCACGGAGAGGACGGACTGTTGAGAGCTGAGTTGTTGTCTCCAGCTTGTTTGTTGGTCGAGAGGAGACAGTTGGCCCTAGCTCCCGCTGCACTGGCCAACATCTACCAGGGCTCGGAGTTCTAGCGGCATACTCAGCACTGAGAAAGAGAAGCATACTCCTGCTGACCCACTACCTCAGTGCGTGGGCCGGGTTGTTATTTTCAGGCTTGGTGATGCGGGGGATAGTGAGGAACCCGATGGCACCGCTCTTGTTTAGCTTCCCCGGGCAGCCTGGCGAGGATGCAGAGACACGACTGGAGGGGGCTAGGAGAGCCCTTTGTTATCTGCCCGCCATGGGTGAGGAGGGGCTTCCTTTTGACAGTGCCACGAGGGATTCTAGTCTCTTCCTAGGGCCTTCAGGTAGAGGGGCAGCCAACGCCGATGCTGGTTAGGAGGTGACAGAGACAGGGTTGAGGATGGAGTGGATATGGAGTACCCGGTCGGCGGTGCTGACATTACGCCGGTCAGCGATGAGTTCCTTGGAGCCATACTACCCACACCAATTTGCGAGGAACTTTGGGTACGACCAGGGGATCCCGCCGAATCAGGAGTTCCCTTTGACTGGGAGGCAGTACCATGGCAGGGACACCCACCTTCTTGCAGCGGCATGGTGGGACTTCTACAATCATCGGGAGCTGGAGCAGTTCCCGATGTCGGGACAGGGACATCGAGGGAGGTTCGACGTACACAACACTAGGTGGTGGTTCGAGCATAGCCACCTGTACCAGTAGAAGGCCTCTATGATTCGGAAGGCGGAGGAGAGCCGCTTGCAGAGGGAGGATTTGCCTCCTATTGCATTGGATGGTGGGTACTTGAGGACCCACGTTGCTCGGGTCCACCAAGAGATCGAGCGGGTCATGGAGCAGTGGCCCCGGGGTGGCTGGGGTTCGACTTCCAGGAGCCGGAGCAGTGGTGGGGCACTGAAGCCCCTGGTACAGGATTCAATAAGAGCAGCGGTGATAGGAGTGAAGGTGTCCCGGTCGGGGGCACCTAAGGCCTGGTGGGCCCAATTTTTGGCCGACTGTGACTTTCAGAGTAGGGGTTCGCTAGATCGGGAGCTCCCACACGGGAGCTTTGCAGACTCAGGGATTGACGATTGGCGGCGACACATCGGCCACGAGATCGTGTCTGTCGGGCCCGTGGAGTTCCTATCCCAGATTGAGTGCGCCAGCACTCTACGGGACATCCGGGAGGCTGTGGCGAATGCGGCCCAGGTGCTGGCACTGAATCTAGAGCAGTTGGTACTCTTGCCACTGATCCCCTTTGGGGCTCCAGGTATGGCCTTGTTTGGGATACTCCATCCCTTTTTCTTTTGTTGCTTTCTGGTTATGACACTGACATTGTATGATGTTGTGTCTAGTTATTGCTGCATGGCAGCCCACTTGTTGAGAAGGTCCTACTCTCAAGATGGAGTAGGTGGAACAAAAGGATCATGCCCAAGGCGAAGAGCTGAAGGATAGATAGAAGAAAGGGGAGGCCCATAGGAGGGATATTAGGCCAAAGGATGACCCGCATTAGAATAAGCAAGATGGGCTGCCCCATGCTGAGGGCGGGAGAAATCGGCCAGGCCCACGAGGACCAGTAGCGCTGAGAGAATAGACCTATGAGCATTAATCTGGGGAGATGGGGGAAGAGCGGTCTTCCCTTTGTCAGGAACTTGAGGGGCCAAACAGGAAGGTTGGCCTACCTCCAGATTGGAGAAGTGAAGGATCTTAGGTTGGACCGGGGTGAAATCAATCAGAGCAGGTGGATCCCCTGGCCCATTAACCCTAGACTGAGAGATAGATGTAGCAAATAGACCCTGTGAGATGGTAGGAGATGAGGTGATTGACCCCTACAAGGTCTAATAAAGGGGCTGAAGCTGGGTCGTATCCAACTGGGTCGTATGCAGCTAGGCCATCATCTGTAGAATATGATTAGTGGGATCATGGGTAGGCAGATTTGAGAGAGAGGGTTGACCGCTCTCTAAAGCAGTAGAGGATGGAGGAGGGGTGGACCCTTCTCCAGACTGAAGAGACATGACCCTAGATGAGTCTTCTAGGAGCCCTTAAGCAAGGGAGTCCTCATGCGAATGGGGGAAATCACCAAACAACATGTTGGAATCAAACAATGGATTGAGGTGGGAGATGATGGAGGAATCACCCCTAGGAGAAGAATCTATGGACTTGAAGTAACTCCACATGCAATGTTGCACTTAAAGATGAGAGAACACAAGGACTAATAAGCACACAACACAAAATGACCGATGGGATGCACACACAAAATGAGAGGAATCAATCAAGTTCAACCAAGTTATGATGATGCACAAAATTTTTTACTTTAGTTTCCCCTTTATAAGAACATTAGTGATTTAATTAAACCAATGTTCACTCCAACAATAGTTTCCTAATAAGAATGAATTGTGACAACTTGGACTGAAGATAGGGCACCCATCTGCAAGGGCGCCATTTTCGAGATAGAGACTTCATGCAGGGCGCCATTTCCTTGCAGTCCAGAATTTCCTGGACTTCTGTCTAGCCCTTGCCCTACGATCTTTGGCCTTTCTTCGTCAAAGTAAGTAGTCCTTAACCCTTAAATTCCCCCTGGAATGCCATGTCATCTTCCTAAAGCACGAATCTTGAAAACATCTACTTGTTCACAGATTGGACCTTATAGCCTTAAACCCCTCAAATAGAGGAGCCAATTACCACCAAATTTTCTTACGTGTCTTGCATTTTAAGTGGTATAGTCATCATTTACATGTGATATGTCATTGAACTCCATTCCTGGAAATCTACCTTTCGTTCCTACAATCGATAAATTTCTTGAAATTTTATATTGGCTATAAAATGAGAGTGGATGTCGAACAAATATATGAATACTGTGCATATAGGGCCCGGTCTAGTCCTGGGAGGAGCACCCGAAAGCACAAGTGCCCATGGGAGTTAAATGAGCACGATATTTAAGCATTGCACTAAAGTATTTGCTTGCTTGACTGTAGACATCTCCACTCACTCTCTCGTGACACGACATGCTTGACATGACTTGCTTGGCTCGAAAAAGGGTAATTACTTGCTTGATAGTCGGCCCGAAAAAGGGCAATTACTTGCTTGAACCAAATGAATGAAATAGCCAATTCCATTACATGACTTTATATTACATGTGCTTGTTATTGCTTCCTTACATCTCTTGGAACTTGCTTGGAAAACTTGTGCAGATATTGGCTTACTTCTTGGAAATAACTTGTGCAACTACTTGCTAGCAACTCCATGATACATCTTATTGATACCTTGAATTCATGCGATAATCTCTTTATACAATTCTTGATATCTTGATCATCCATCATGCATCATTTTACACGAATTGAACATGTAATTTACTTAAAGGTTGTTAGAACTTGAGATGTAGTTACTACTGAGTGATTCGCTCATCAAGTTACTTTCTAACATTTTTCAAGAAACTTGGATAGCGACCACCACCCGGATGGGAGTTGGAAAGTTGGAGCTGACTATTGCGTAGCACTAGACGAAGCCTGCTGGTCAAATCACTTCTTGAATCTTTTCTTATTCTTGAATCTTCTAAACTGGGACTTGCCAGAAGAAGCAACACCACTTGCTGCTAGAGTGGCTGAAGGAAATCCTGGAATAGGAGGCATATAGCCTGAAGGAAGTTGAGCTGTTGGCAGAACTGACATTACCGGAGAGGGAACTAGGGATCTTGCCAAATCCAATTCCAAAGTTGCTGCAGCCTGGTATACTTCAGTCATACTGGTAACCCGGGCAACAATCAGCGGCTGCCTCAACTCAGCACGGAGGCTACGCAGAAATTGCTCTGTCTTCAATGCCTCATTTGCAAGAATGTGGGGCACTTAACAGCCTAATTCTATGAATCTGTTCCGATATTCAAGCACCGGCATCCCTCCCTAGACAAGCTGTAAAAATTGGTGCATTTTATCCATGCAGAGATAAGTCGGGCTGAAAGTGAGTTCGAAGGTGGCGACGAACTCAGTCCATGAGATCTGGCGGAGTGGGCGAGATTGAAAAGAAACTTCCCACTCAGTATTGCACCAGGTCAATGCCGCGCCCTAGAGCTGAAAGGTACTGAGCATCACCTTTTCATCTTCCGCGCATTCCATGGAACGAAACATACGCTCGGTGGCGTCCAACCAAATTCTAGCGGCATCCGGGTCGGTCTGGCCTTAAAATGTCGACGGATGAAATAGCAAAAATTCCTTTACTGCACGTCCGCGACTACCAGGCGCATCCTCTGGAGCTGGAACAATGGGAGCTGGAGCTGGAACATTCTGAGGAATGATGCTCGCTTCCTGGGGAACCGAAACTCTCCAACGTCCAGGCGGCATCTTGAAATGACTAGCAAATAGATAATGGATAGAAGAATTCATTAATCACACAGAAAACATCCTAAGCCAGCAATGGACAGTGTAATTGGACTAATTCTGGGCAATCACTGTGCAATTTCGATTCCTTACATGTTTCCTCAACACCGCTCTGATACCAACTGTAACGACCCAGAGCTCCAGATACTAGGATGCTACTATTGGCCGAGGGCCCACGAAACTAGCTTAAAAATCGTGTATTGGGAATACCCCTCCACCTCTTCCAAGCGGGCCGACACTAGAGGTCACTGGGCTACGACTAGTGGTTTCATCACAGGGAAAGTGAAAGTAATTCTATTGGAATTTAAAAGAATGCCACAGTTTATTAACATACTTTAAACATGGCGATAATGCAGCAATTATAACATAAATGGAATAAATATGCTGAAATTAAAACTCTGCAGGGATGGGCGGTTGAATGCCCGTCGCTCAAGGGATGAGCGGTTAAGCTGAGGCCGCTCAACTGACAACGCTGTCTGAGGATGCATGGCTAAGATAAAGCCGCTCAAGGGATGAGCGATTAAGTTGAGGCCGCTCAACTGAGACACACGGTTGAGTCTCAGCCGCTCATACGATACACTAAATAAACCTACAGGTCATGGGCGGCTAAAGGACTGCCGTGCGAGGGATGGGTGGCTAGGGCTCGCCCGCTCATCCAAATGGGTCCTAATAGTCAAACGGCTAAAGGAGCGTTGCTCACGATTTGCGCGGCTTGGGAGTAGCCACTCAACCATGACTACCATATGGGTTTGATAGGGATGAACGGTGGGGGATTGCCCGCGCATGGAGTTGAATGGATTGGGATTAGCTACTCTTCCCCAGTGCCATATGAATTTAAAAAGGATGAACGGCGATGGATGGGCCACTCATGAGGTTAGAGGGTCAAATGTTAGCTGCTCATATAGAGATGAACGGACAGAATGGGCCATTCTAGTGTTACCACCTTACTGTTCTAGAGAGATGCACGGTATGGGGTGTACCGCGCATGGGCTTGAGCGGTCCAGATTGAACCACTCAAAGTGTTTGGGCGGTCCAGAGTGAGCCGCTCATGTATGAACGGTCACCTGATGGCCGTAATACGCCCGTGATGGCGGGAAAGGGTTAGTTGGGGCTAAAAACCCTCCCTATGGGCTCGAAACGAAGGGGGAAGAAGTTCCAAGCTATCCTACCAAGCCATACAAGCCATTCCCCACCCATTCATGCTGACACCTGTAAGTGGTCTACCATTAGATAGTGTACAGTGTTGGGCGGCCCATCGTTCGACCGCATACCAAGCTGAGATCCTTGGTTTGTTTGGGCTTTTCTCTCTCCATCCGTGGTTAAAACTCCAACTTGCTCCACCCTTTCTCCACAGATTCTCAACCAAATGAGACCCCTATTAATCCTAGTGAGAGATATGAGGATTATCTACGAATTATCTTTAATATTCCCGGTCTAATTTTGACTGAAAAGCTCTAATTCGGGGCTGGACTTTCAGGGGTCTATAAATAGAACCATTAGTCCAAGCTTGCGAAGGGGGGGATCTAGTGTTGACGATGAAGCACTGTCGAGATTTTGAGTGAACCACCGTCAGGGAGGGAGGCTTTCTACGTCCTTTTAAGCCCCCAGTCTAGGGAGTAGTCTTTTGTTTTGTGTTCTAATCTATGTGTTTGATTACTAGTTCATCCATTGCATGACCATTTTCTTTCTTTTCCATCCACGTTTTTTGGCATTCATATCATTTCACCCTTTCGTACTATTTTCATGCCCCGTAGGGGTTTAAAAAACCAACCCCAGGTATTCCCCATTCTGATCTATGATATTGGTTTTTCATTTCCTTTTATAGTTACTACACATTCCAGGACTAATTTGGGTGTTATTGTCTTGTTGTTTACGTTGTTTTGCAGGTCAACATAAGCACAACACAAGGCCCATCTCCTCTGGTCGGCCGAAAGGGGTGGAGGATCAAGTCCCTTGGCTTAGAGTTTGGCGGATTGGCACGGTCTTCTTCTATCCATCTTCAGAGTAGCACAGTCTCACAAGGATCATCCAGAACCTGTTGATGGTCAACATCAGACCGCATGCGCACCAGTCAGCCTTCTTCCCGCTTCCCTTTCCAGCACTGTATGCGGCCTATCGAGTGGCTGTCTACATAATTGAGCAGACTCAAGAGGACCGTCTTCATCCTTCACAGTGTTGGGTATTGGCGAGTGCTTCATCTCCCTTTTCCAAGGTACGGGTGCATTTCCTTTGCATTCTGCATCTTGGTGGCGATCACACCAAAAAAAATCTTAAATATTTTAAAAATATCTTTATAAAATTTCAGGGTATTACACAATCTAACTACAACAGAGTCCAGTCCAACAAAAGTACAGTTTAAGGCAGAAAATGTACCAAATGCCGAGTGAACATTCGGCCCGACGAGCTGGCAACTAAGAACCTCCACGCCGCTCCCTCGAGCCTCGAGGAAGAGCCCCTGCACCTGAAAATCAGGGGTGAGCCTCCTATCATTGGCTACGTAGGGGTCCCGCGGAACCCCAACTGAAAACAACGACGGCATGGAAAGCTGCAACTACAGCTTGAACAACAACAACAACAGTAGGAATAGTAAGCTACAATGGCCAGTAAAATCTCGGCTCTATAGCTACTCCTACAGTACGAGAAAACACGACCCGGTCTCTCGTCGGGGGACAACCAAGTCACGCACCTGGTATCCCGATTCCACGATCGGGGGACCACCAGACATGAATCGCCATAGCCACGCTACAAGGAAAATGCCACGACACCTCTATCGTGGTCTAGAAACACGGTCATGACCTCGCCGTCATGAACTTAACGATGTCTAGGGAAAAGCCATTGGTGACGCTCACCGAAAACCCCAGACCTCGACTACGGGAATGCTCCCAAAATTACACACGAAGCCCCATCTCGCAGACGAGAAGCAAAAACCATGACACGATAACTCAATTCACATTACGGGAGTAGAGAGAGAGGGGGAGAGCTCCCAAAAATCATCCCCCTTCCTCCACCGAAGATTTGACTCACCGTGGATGCCGATCCATGAAGAAACACCTCACGAAACCCCACTAGCGCCCCACGCTTGCAAATCGGCTTCATCGCGCCCTTGTCTTACAATCCTCGACCCATCCAAGCCGTCCTCCTCACCAGTGTCGCCCCGCCTCGGTTCATCGGCCGCTGGAGAGGAGAGAGTGAGAGGAGAGCGTAGGAGAAGAGAGAGAGGGAGAGAGTGAGAAATGAGAGGAGAGAGTGAGGGTGGGGGGTTTATATAGGAAATCTGAAAAATCTAAAAAATATCAAAATTTAGGAAAAATTACAAAAAGAAAAGTACATACTACTGCGGGGCATTCCTCGAAATACATGAAGATTCGCAAAAAGGAGGGAAACAAAAGAACTACTGCGGTGGACGGCGGAAGATGTCCTTAAACTCCAAGATCCCCAGAGAGGAATGACGGCTCAGCTCCTATAGGCGAGACTCTTTAGCCTCCAGCTGCGTCAATTTCTCCTCAAGGGATGCAGCTTGCCCCTCCTCGAGCTCAGCCTCTTCAATATTTTGGAGCCTTAGTCGGTCTGTCAACTCTAGTTCTGCTTCGGCCCGGGCAAGCTCAGCTTGTAACTCAGATATTCGAGTCTTCAAGGAAGTGCTGCGCTAAGTAGTAGCATCAGTAATGCCCTGCATTTGTCGGGCAGTTCCCCTCAGTGATTCAAGGGCAGTTTGACACTCGGCCCATTCAAATTTTAAGGCCGTTAGTTGATCTGCCAGGCCATGGCCGAAAAACTCCCTCCAGTTCACATACTTCAATAGCAGAATTAACCGATGCATCCAGTCCTCCATCGGGCAGCCAAAAGCCAAAAGTGTATGGGAAATGTGTTCTACCAGCCCCTGCAGTTGCACATATGATAGGTCATGGCAGGTCATTACGGTTTGCCTCAACGTCTCCAGATTTTGCCATACCAGTTCACTCAATGACTGTAGACTGAGTGATGGCGTATCTGGGAGATGGAATTCCACACGACTGTCAACAGTAGCCCAAATTTCATCGCTCAGCTCTGAAGACGATGATGGCATGTCCTGCATGGCGCCCGCACTATGACCAACCCCTGCGACTGGTGCGGCAGAGGGAGTATCAAAGGCAGCAGTCTCCCTCCCAACCTCTGGCGAAAGTGCCCTAGCTTGAGCCTCAAGAGCAAGAAGTGGTTGTTCACCATCTCCGGCTCGGCCAGCCTCCACCGATGCCGCTTCAATGGCAAGGGCTAGAGTAGTGGAAACACCGGCAGTGTAGCATCCCTGAATTTCCTTGAATTTAGATGAATTTTGAAAATTTAAAATAATTCTTTAAGTCATAAATAGACTTAATGGGCTATTAAAAGATGAATCATATTTGTCCATGCTAATTCAAATTCCTCACCAACATCATAACCATCTAGATAGTTCTTAAAATCAGTTTAAAAATCAGAGTTAGTCATGTTGTCAAGAAGATTATGATTCCATACAATGAGGAGTGCAACAGGTGATCAACTGTAGGGAGAGTGAGTAGATGTTCTGTGTCTGGAGCTGTACCCTCTTCCCAATCACACAGCCCCATCCACCACCTCAGACGCAGCAAACACATTGTTTCTTTCCCCTCCTCGCTCTTCTCCCCTCTATTTCTGATGCTGGTTTTTACCATGGATGTGAGCTAACTACCACCAAGAAAAGGTAAAGATGAGCAAAGACCAGCTGCAAGGATAGTGGGGGGGGGAGGGTGGAGCATGTCGATGGAAACGAAACAGCTACATAGGATGATGGGTGGAGGAGGTAACAGCCACCAAACCTTCTCATATACAATGAAAAGATTTAACAGAACTTTAGATTTAAGTTGGAAGTGTAAAACAAAATAAAGAGCATAACAAATTCTCTGAGGATGTCCACTATGGAAGTGATTAAACAACATACACTATCATATGCTCCAAAGCATCACCAGGATGCTAATATTGAAAATCAGAAGCTTGCAACCCCAAGGGATTCATTTTTTTTCATGACCATGTATACTAAACACTAAGAATTGGAATCTTCTAACTTTTGGGTGTGGTATCCTTTAAGCTTAAGTATGGTCTCTTAACATGGATTTGATATCTCCACTTTCCAGATGATCTTTTATTATTATCTGTGCCCATTCCTTCTGATAATGCAATTAAATACATTAATGAATTCTAGTTCTATGTAAGTGCATGTTATCCACTCAAATCAGAAGACTTATTTTTCCAAGTAGAACATGCCAACTAGGATGTTTTTTATTCTTTCATCATTTCTCTTTTTGCAATGAGATCTGAAAGATTGAAAGGATGTTTTGTGTTCTTCCTTGTTTGCTTTTAGACCAAGTGGGATTCGGCAAGCAAAGGCTTGGTCCCGAGAAGAAAAGCCAGCGCTGCGAAGGCGGGTATGATTTAATTTTTTAAATTTTTTATAAATAACCCATTTTCTTTTCTTTTCTCCTTTTCTTCTTCTTCTTCCTCCTTCGACTATGACACTCGCGCCCCCTCTCTTTCTCTCTCCTCTCCCGACGACGACGCGGTGCGCCCCTCCGGCTGTAGAGAGTGGTGGGCGACAGCATGACGACGACGGCGACGACGAGACGATCGTGTGGGCGTGTGGAGTTCGTGAGAAGCATGAAGGAATGAGGGTTTCAATGGCATTCTTTGCGGTTTGGGGTCGATCTGACACGCCTCGAAGCGAGATCGAGGTAGGATGACGTCCCCTAGCTCCATGCCTTCCTTCCCCGTGATTTCTAGGCCGAGGCGAGGTCGAGAGTGGGTTGTTTCACTTCGGGAAGGGAAAAGCATGCTTTGTGATTCGAGTGCCCGATCTAGTGTTTTGAGCCGCGATTCTGCGATTAGAGGGTGTAGATGCATGCTAGGTTTCTCGTGGGTGAGTTCCCCTTCGTTTCCCCTTCAACCGCAGTGATTTGGGGATCAGAATGGGGTTTTCTGGTGAGGTTTGCCATTCTCGAGACGGCAGGATGTACATGGTCCAATAGGAGCCGTGTACATCCTTGCGCGGCCCTGAGATGGACCGTTCAATGGCCTTGGAGAATCAGTGGAGTACACGGTCCATCGTTCGACCGTGTACCCCTTGGACGGCCCATGAGTAACCGTGTACCACGTGGGGGTCAGCATGACTCCCGAGGTGTTTTTGGACCATTTCCTCTTAACCGTTACACAGTGCTGGGATGGCGCCTAGGGCTTGGCCGTGTAGCCCTTTGAACGGCCCAGGGTTGGCTGTTCTATTTTCGTGCCATTAGGTGACTGGACAGCCCTAACTGGGACCGTTCTGACCACCAAGCGGCCTATTGTTGGACCGCGTGGGTCCTGAATGGCCTGAGCCTGGCCGTGTGTGGTTCATGTGCTGTCCAGGGATGGAACGGCCTTCCTTTGGGCCGTTCATCTTCTGGAACGGTCCCAGAGGGGCCGTGCATGGATGGCACGGCCCATGAAGGACCGTTTGGGATTTCTTTGACAGTCAAACAAAGGTGTTCGGACGTTAGGCCGATGTAAATCAACACTGACTTCGGTCAGTGGGGAGAGGTCCAGCACCCGAGCCCGAATCGTCTGATATTATGCGCACCCACGGAATAACCCTCTATATACAAAGGAATGTTTCTTTTCAAAAAGAACATCATTTGTCTATTTTTCTTACGTGAAAAATTTCGTAGTCTCACAGACTGGCACGCCCGGTGGGACCTTTCCCGCCTTTCTTCTTCTTGTCAAAGAAAGTTCCTAAACCTTCCTCAAGGTTCTGATCTCCCCCTCTTCCTCTTACAGGACGAGAAGAGGAGGGTACATCTCTCTACTCATCTGAGAGCTTTTTGCGCGCCTGCGCCCTTCTCCGTTCGTGCTACGCACCACCACCAACAACAGCGAACAGCAGCGATGGCCGCCGTCACCTACGGCCTTCAAGTCGTCGCCAACCATGCCAGGTTTGGATATATGGCGACTCCCATCATCTTCGGCGACTTCCCAGCAGTCGTCGGCTCGCCCTTCTTTCTAGGCGTCACACCCGTGGCTGAAACCAGTTCGGCCGCGTCTGCAACAACCACGGAGGGTGTCAAGCCCTCCATTTCAACAACTGGCCGAGTCCGCTCGGTCAACAAGCCCATTATCGGGGGCGTCAGGCCCTCGACTCCATCAACTGGTCGGGTCTACCCAGTCAAGAAGACAATTGTCGGGGGCGCCAGGCCCTCGGCCCCAACAGCTGGCCGGGTCAGTCCGGTCAACAAGACCACCGTTGGGGGTGTCAGGCCCTCAGCTTCAACCATTGGTCGGGTCCGCCCGGCCACCCCGTCACGGACTAGAGGTGTCAGGCCCTTTGTCCCAGCAACTGGCCGAGTCCGCTCGGTTGCTTTGACGACGGTCGAAGGTGTCAGGCCTTCTGTCCCAGCAAATGGCCGAGTTTAGCTCCTGCTCAACAGGGGCAGCGTCGCGGCCACGATGACGTCATGCCTACTGCGGGCGTCACCAAGGTTGCCCCTGCTCAACGGGGGAAACATCGTAGCCGCCAGAGCACAAAGCCTGCAGCAACTGCATCTCGCTCCGGCAATACCATAATCGTCGGAGACCTCCACATTCGGCTCGATGGAGGCGAGTCGATTCTGCCTCGGGATCGACATGTCTCGACCATCTCTACCTCCAACCGCTTCGAGCTTCTTCGGCAAGTCCGGGAGGACGGAGCGAAGATGAAGAAGCTCGCCGTACCGGCGGCAACTCAGGGTCCCTTGTAGAGGCCCAAGCCACGAGCTCCCCGATCAAGGGCAGAGGGCAACCAAGTGGAGGAGCACTAGCTCCACTTGAAGAAATTTTGGGTCACCAAAGAGGAGGCCCGAATTATAAGGCGAGCAAGGGCGGAAGCGCCTTTCCGCATGTCGGAGCGACAATAGATGCGAAGCCCGACAAGCGTTGAAACCTCGGCATCCCCGAGGCCTACACCTCAGCCCCCACGTGGGCAGAAGCGCCGAGGAGCCGGTAAAAAAATGTGGCCGACCTCTCCATGGGCTAGTTCTACACACACAGACGAGGATTGTTCTACCTAGGCTTCCACGTCCCGAATATCCGTTTTTGACAGAATTTGGATGCCGCACAAGCCGAGTAGACAACCGCCCAAGAAGAAGCGGGTGGTTCAGGTGACAAATGATTCTGTCAAATTGTTCACCTGTTACGTCACCTCCAGCGACAAGCAGTCCGAGGAAACCTTGGGGGAGCTCAATCAGCCTCTTCAATATTTGAGGACGTCAAGGCCGGTGTCCGGGATCTTGGCGCAAACACAGCAGGCACCGGCTGTTGGGACGTCTCAGCCCGACCCGGTACGGCTTGAAGAGCGCCAAGAGGACGTTCATAGTGTCGATGGGGATAGCCACCCCCGGCACGAGGAAGATCTGGGGGAGGAGACATATACTCCCGCGTTGGAAGAGCTCCGACGGGAGAACCAAGAGCTCAAGAACCTCCTGCAATCACTCTTACGCGAAAAGGAGGCCCTTGTTCAACCTCCAGCGGTAACCACTGGAGTGGAGCAACAGCCTTCCCCCATTCCAGTCGCGGCTAACGCTTCCGTCACCGCGGCAAAATTGCCATTGGTGGTGGAATTTGAAGTCCTGCCACACGAAGCGAATGCGTAGTCGTCTGCCACTCCTGCTGTAGAAAACCTCATAGCACAGAGGCAGATGATCGAGCGCATCGTGGAGGCAAAGTTTGCTCAGCATGGGGAGGGTGTAGCTACCGTTGATTTGTACAGCGTGCCCTATCCCCTCCACCATCAATTCAAGAAGCTTCCGCCTGACTACCCGAAAGCCCGAAGCTTCAGAAGTTCAACGGGCAAGGCTCCCCACATGAACACCTGGCCTATTATATGACGGCCATGGGTGAATTGGCCCTGCAAGAGGCATATTTGCTGTGGTACTTCGCCACGTCATTGACTGGCACAGCCTTCCAGTGGTACTCTAGGCTAAAGCCCAATTTCGTTGCTGATTGGGCGGATATGTAGAAGAAGTTCGTTGACCGTTTCCAAATGGTCAAACGCAAAATCTCCTTGGCAGAGCTCTGTGCCCTCCGATAGAAGAAAGATGAAACAGCGTTGGACTTCATCAAGCGATGGAGGGACGTCAACATGCGCTGCGATAATCCTCCGACGCCTGAAGACGCAATCACCATCTACCGCAGGGGCTTGTCGACGGAAGTCAGTGAGAAGCTGCTGGGCTCAAATATCAGAAGCTTCGACCAGCTAAGCACTGTGGTGGCAGAGATCGAAATGTTCTTCGCTGACCATCCGGCCCAAACTTCTGCCAAAGGCAAATCCTGCAAGGACCGCCCGGCCAACGGCAAGGAGGTGAATGCAGTGGACTTCTCCCCGACGAACGGAGACAAGGTTGAAGGAAAGTCCAAAGGCAAGGGCAAAAAGCCTGACGACAAGGCAAACGCGTCTCTCTTAGCGGAGCGCATGAAGACGCCCTATTCCTTCAGGAAGGAGCACACCAAAATGCTCTTTGAGCTGTGCATGAAGGAGCAGCTCATTACTTTATCGGATCCGCGAAAGCCCTCAGAGGTGGACAAGACAGAGGATCCTACCTATTGTGTGTATCACCGAAGGTTGGGTCCAACCATCGGGGATTGTTATGTTTTCGAGAACATAGCGGAAGAGATGCAGAATCTCTTCTGAAACCTCTTGAAATTGATAACGCCCGATGACCACTCCCATAAGACACCTAACCTACATGAGGACAGAGGTTTCTTACTAACGCCCCCGATATCCTGAGCCTACATCTAGGTTGATTTGGGCGTCTAGACTCCTCGAATGATAATCCCGCCGGTTAAGACTTATCCTGATGACAATACCGTCATGCCATGCTTAGGCTCCCAGTCACTTCCGACCGCAGGGATACACCCAAAAAGTGTTCGAGGTGAATGATTTGCCCGACCCGGGTCTACTTCCTTACAACTCTAGATGGTATGTAATGGAACACACTGGAACCCTAACGACCAACCGTGCGACGTTGACCTGAAATCAGACGCCGTCGCACCCATAGGTGACACGCATGCATTAGTCTAAACCCAAGGTTAGACTAAGAATACATCAAGGTGGTAGATAGAGGCCTTGATCTGCCAGAAACACCGAGGCTCCTTCGCAGCGACGGCCTTTTACTTTTCAAAATGGACAACCACATGTGTGTTAAAGCAAGGTTGCAGGCCTCAACAGGTCTCACCCTTCGAAAACTCCATTGAGCTTTCATCTTCGGGGGGAGAAGGAAGAGTGTAGGGGCAAACCTCCTGAGAGAAATGGCAAAACCATTAACCCAGTGAGCCTAGTTAATTCTCCCCTTTCGGCCAACTTCGGACCAAGTCTCGAGCATTTAGATCTAATGGCCCCCCTTTGTGGATTTTGACTTTTACTTTGAGGGGTTTCATTTATTAAAATCAGGTACGGTTACGACCAGGCTTTTCTTTTGATTTTGATTTATCCTCTTCCTCCTTTTTTTGAGGGAAATATTATCATATGACATTGTGGAATTTCTCTCGTATGCCTATGGGGACACTACCCTCCGCTCGTGCTATGACCCAAGCTCGAGGAGATGGACCCTACTCTTGCCCTAAGGGGAATTGCATTTCTGTTTCCTATGCTCAGTATTTTAAGGGCGCCGACTGTCTCATTTGGTCGAAAAGAGGGAGAATAAAGATTTCAGCTTTCTTGGAGACCTTTGTGGTGAAGCCTTACTGTAACGACCGAGAGTACCGGGAGTCGATTTAATAAATAAATACTATCATATTGTGTGCTTGCATGTAATCACATCTTTCATATATTCTATGGGCCCCATGGTCCCTCTATTTTGGTGATTAATCAAGGGTTGTCCCTCTTTCGGAGGGACATAATTAACGTTGTAGCCTTTACGGTACGGTGGGTTTCGAGTCCTGACACGAACCTCGCATTCGACTGACTAAGTCAGATCGAGTGCACAATAAACTTGTCACTCAGTGACTGGCACGCCTATGCATCTAATAAAATCCATCTCCCACAAGTTGGCACACTCTGTGGGACTCAACATTCCTTCATCTTTTTACCAAAATAAAGGGACCATGGGGCTCCCGCTCACATACTAACTATTTGTTCATCTTGCTTTTCCTTTTTTTGCAGGTTGAAGCGATGATGAGCGGGTTGCCTGGACTTTTCTTTGGCCCCCAGATCATGGCCGACCATCCTGCTTATGGCTATCTTGCCATACCAACCATCTTCGGTAACTTTCCCTCGATTTTTGGCTTCCCCAATTTCCTAGGAGTTCCATTCACAAGTCTTCTGGACGTGGAGAGCTCAGAACCCGCAAAGATGACGAACAATAAACCTGCGACCCGCCAAAGTGAGAGTCGGATCAAGAAACTTTGCTGAAGAGCCCAGTGATCATGAGCTCCCACAT
This sequence comes from Amorphophallus titanum, assembly GCA_024336825.1. NCBI lineage: Eukaryota > Viridiplantae > Streptophyta > Magnoliopsida > Alismatales > Araceae > Amorphophallus > Amorphophallus titanum. The sequence continues at coordinate 5,651 of JANBPO010008151.1, read as the reverse complement.
TCACCATACTACCTGCCCGACTGGGGCAAACAAGAAGAAGCCCACTGGGGGCAACAAGAAGAGCTCCAGAGCGGGAATTGCTGCTGCTCTCCAGGGCCGATTATCAGCATCTGGGAAATCTTTGTTGATCGGGGGCGTCCGAGTCTATTTCAATGACCACAACGTCGAAGTTCTGCCAGACCAGGTCATCCCAACCGTCCCTACCCATAACACCTTCCAAGTGCTAGCAAGCCAGAGGGTGAATTTCAATGACAACAAGCAAGGGAGGCCAACCTCGAATTTACCAAAATTCAAGTAAATGTGGGTTCCCAAGAGGACCCGAGATGCTGTACCGGCCTCGCAGAATTTCAAAAATTCTACTAATGTCCCTAGGAGATCTTCGAGTGTCATTAGTGGGCAGTCGTCTTCCTTCGCCATGGCTACCTGCAACAGCCGTTGTTGGGCCATGGAGGGGTTGCCCACGCCCCTGAAATAGTTGCGGACCATACTGGTCATTTCTTCTTGCCCTACTCCCTGGTGCAGGGCTAGGAAGAGTTGTCGACCTCCCACTAGAGGGATGTAAGCTAGCCATGATCATCCGGCAGGTTGATCAAATCTTCACCCCGCTATGGGGACATCAGCTTGTCGGGCACATGCCCTGAAACTCGCACGGTGTGGAGGATCCGCAACAACTTCTTCTCGTCTTGGGGCCAGGCCCCTTTCATTCTTATCCTTCACCTTAACTAGCTTGGAGTGGTAACAAACTTGTGCCTCGTGGCGAGCAGGTTGGATCCTTTTTGGGACCCACACCTATTTGAATGTTCTCGGCCTTGGGTCTAGCTTCTTCTGGTCATGGCGACCGGCTTCTTCCTTTTTGTCCCTTCTTCTTGACGGGGCCTAGAAAGAGTTGCGGGTTGGCACAGCAGTGACCACCCGGTCTGGAATTACTCAGGCCTCACGCCCGTCTAGGAATATCTAGACGCCCATAACCAAAACAGATTTCCCAGACACTGATAGTCGTCCGGTTGTAGGAACAGTAGCTCTTCTGCGGGAATTCCTCTGGCGTGGATTCCAGCCTTGTTGCGGTAGGTGGGGCGGGCCCCGTGAGCCACATGGTGTACCATGCAGCTAACCAGTTGGGTTTGACTTGTCGCCAGACTCCTGCAGCTTCGGGCATTATTGGCCCTTCTCTTCGTGTCAGACTCCCCCTTGGTCAGCTCCGGGGGCTCGACCTCCAATATGTCAGCGAAGGCCACCCCCAAGAAGTTGGGGAAGCCAACCACCAGTGGAAAGGAACCAAAAATTGTTAGCACCGCCAGGTACCCAGCAGTAGTATGGTTGGCCACGATCTCGGGGCCAAAGGTGAGTGCAGCAAATCTAGCGACCATTGTTACTTCCTGCAATCACAGAACAAGCAAATGGTCAGCAGTCTTTGGGAGGGCCTCGGGGCCCGCCATGTTACCATATCATGATTTTTAAAAGCTTATTTTCACATATGCTAATTTCACATCAAAATGTTATAGTATTGTACTTAAGGGATTTTTACTTTTGATGGCACTTCTTATACATTGATCTATGTTTTGTTACGTTCACTCTCATCTTCTATCTTTCTTCGTTACTTGTACATAGCCCGTACTCCGGTACGTTGTTATTAGTCACTTGCACTTGATAGGAACACCCTCTTGGACATTGAACGCCTCTCCATCGGATATTCCTTCTGCCAGACTAGGTATTCATGTTTCAAGACCTCCATAAGTCTCCGCGAACCTGGGATTCCCACTAAGACGTCGAGCCGGTTGTATCCTAAAAGCCCCAAAACTAGATGAGCACTTCATGATTTTTTCTACACTCTATCCTAATCGTGGCCAGCCAATCAACCATGACATATAGATCGCAACTGGCCAATGACCGTGTTCATGTTCAGTCGACCGAAATGTAGTTTTCAAGTTGACCCAATTCCATTCCGAGTCGACAGACTTCTGATCACAGACTGCTACCTGACTACACTCTCCATATCATGGTCTTCTTACAACCGCATTCTATAAAAGCTGTTCAACCGAGGGTTTGACCAAAGGTTTGATTGTGTTCTATTCTCATACGATTTTCATACTGTCTGGAACTTGAAACATTACTTCTCAAGTCAATAATGAACTATGAAACTAAATAAGATGTCGTTATGCTACAGAAATCCTTCCGTGGCACAATGTCTACTTAATTAATTCATTGACCTCTTTTCAATGAATTCAGTACGTGCTTACCTTGTTTACATTCGCCTCAACAGAAATTATTGAATTTACATTATTGGACAAACTTATTGACATTACTCGTAGAAATAACTAGATTTATAACTTAAAGATGCAAGTGCGAACACGGACGGTGTCCAAGGGCTCCAGTCTAGCCCTCTCGATAGATGGCCAGACATATACTAAAAACCATGGGGTATAATGATTACTGGCATTGCATTGCACTGGGAGTACTTTTTTTATAAACTAGCAAAATTCACGAGGTGTTTAAGAAATAAAAAGTCAATATTTGTTGCCTCGGGGGGTTCCCGGTCGGTCGACCGAACTGTAAAAGACTGTAGGTTTTTACACTCTGTTAATTTCGGTCGACTGGCCCATGCCCTTAGGTCGACCGAACTGTGAAAAACTATTCATTTTTTATCCCTGGAAATTTAGGTCGACCGACTTATGTCCATTGGTCGACCGAACTGTGAAAAACCTGCAAAAATAATTTGTTAGCCCAGTAAATCATATCCATATGACAAGATCTTCATGTCCTCATTCAATTCATGCATTTTAGTTTTAATCTGGCTTTGATTATGCATTTGGAGATGTTCATTTGAGCTTCATATCTATTCTATCATTTAAGCTTTTACCATTACACAAAGTGGCCTTACGCACATTCAAATCTTCCTCATGATCACTTCGACACGGCATGAGATGAAAGCCGAGTTCAGGGTTTTGTTATCATCAAAATCACTTGGAGAACTCAATAGTTTGGGACTAGCAAGGGAGGATTTTCCCGTAAGCTTGAGTCGAGTGATGCGAGAATCGATGATTGTGAAATCTTGTCATTTGGTTTTACCGTACTCGCCTGAGAGGGTAGAGTTGGCGTGAGGCTCGAGATCGGTTGCGATGTCTGAGCGAGATTTGACTTGAGATGTGGTATTGGTTTGTGGAGGGTCAGCGGATGGCCTATTGTGATTTAGAACACACCTATCGGGACGGTGGAGGTTCCCCGTTGATGAGTGTCTGGTGACCAGTGGATAGTCTTTCACAGACAAAAGATGCTTGTTATAGGGGTTCGAGAATGGTGTGAGCCGTGTGCTGACGAGGCCTTGGGTGGCCGATCATGAGATGTGCCTTCCCGGATTGGATCTGTGATTCGCTTGGAGTTGTCTTCTAGTTGGGTTGGCCATGTTGCTCAAGGTGTTCAGCTTGCTAGGTGTGAGCTGGTGGAAGCTCAGTGTTGGTTGTGTTGAGGTGCTAGGCCCAGATTTAGACGGGGGTGAATGAATCCCCTTCTAAAAACTTTGCCCAATTAAAAGATGCTAGACACTGAACCATTGTGGGAAGTTTCTCTCCGCGGGTTTTAACAGAAATGAGCATAATAGAGAACCACTGTAGGAAATGACTCTCCATAGGTTTTTGGAGATGGGAACAAAAGAAAAAGAAGAGCGCATGTGTGTTGATAGTGTGATCGCCAGGGGATGAGAACCTCAAAATGAAAGGAAAGTGATCGCCAGGGGCTGAAGGCCCCGAAATGAGAGGAGAGTGATCGCATTTACCTCAGAAGCGGGAGATCATGTGAATTCCTTCTTCCTCTTCCTTCGGTCGGCCGACGAAGAGGGTTCTCTTTGGGCTACCCTTGCAAAAAATAGACAAACACCGAGTGAGTCAGACCAAAAGTAGCGCAGTATCAGTCCCTTGTGACAAAAGTAATGAAATCATGAGCAAACACACACTTGGTTGGTGTTGTTGTAAGCCCCTGTCAGATGCAAGTGGGTGAGAGAATGCTATTATAGATGAAACAACGTGCAAAGGTGCATAGAAACAATGCTCTCTTAAGAAGAGAGATGTCGTGCAAAGAGATGATGCATGTAATTAAATCGACAAGGGAGAATAGAGGGAAAGAATGGCTTATTGGAATGCCGATGGTGGGCTTTGGGGACGGCGGCGTGAGGACGGCGTAGAAGCACGGTGGGACGAAATGGCCTTCTTTATACGGGCACTCGAAAATCCGGCATAGCCTCCCCTTAAGAACCCACAAGCTTGGAAGCGATTTCGGCAGGGTATCCCCTCTCCCTTTTAAAATCTTGAAGCTCTGATTTCGAGGGAGGGAGTCCTCTATTTATAGGCAAAATTTTGAAGAACGCGTAAGACGCGTTCATGTGGAGGCGTCTCATTGACCAGACGTGTCCCCTATTTAAATATTAATTTTATTTCCTTAGACGCATCCAAGGCCTTGGACGCATTTTTTAAATGCATCCAGGATCCAAGACGTGTCTAACCTCTTCCACAAAAATTCCGCCGAAAGTCACCGAAAGCGTCGAAAGCGTGAGGTTTTGACACCTAACCTTGACTTTTAAAAGTCATGTCTAGTCAGCAAGACATCGAAAAACTGCACGAAGTGCTACATTTTTTTTGACTCTTGAAGAAGCGTGCACGAAGAACATCTTCGTCAGGTGAAACCTGCATGAACTATGACAAACCAAAATGCACGAAGTGAGAAACTTCTAACGTGAGTTTTATGCACGAAGTAGACACTTTAAAAATCAACACGAGGTAAGACTTCTCGATCAAGAATTATGCTGTGCAAATGTGCACGAAGTACAAACACTTCAAATATGGAAACCTTTGTGCACGAAGAATGTAATTTCATGGATAAGAATATTGTCCAAACAAGACAAATACACAGTGATTTATATAGTGTCAGCATCATTAAAATAATAGGGAAACACAACAGAGCTAACATGGTGTGAAGGAGTTCTAGCAGGAGGGCCACCGGCGACAAGGGAAAAGCCCTGGCAAGGAGGAAGGCACACCTTCTCATCCTACGGGGAACACCCCATCACGTGCCAGTGACCCAGCCGATGATAACCTCCCACCCACTGTAGAGGGGCAACCCCCTACCGGAAGCGCAGACCCCCTCCGAACCCTCAACGTAAAACTGGATAGCCTCATTGATCTAATGAGGACCCAGGTGGCCAGGGAGGAGCGCTCGCGACTTCCTTGGGAAAGCCCCTCCCGTGGAGATGCCTCCCTGCAAACTACAAGGGGCCATTTCATCCTCCGGGGATGGCGGATAATTCGTAACTGGTCAGGAGGACCTTCGCAAGCCCCTCCGCCGGAGAAAGAAGCCTCCTCTACCCGGAGGAGGGAGAAGTCTGGAGCATGACGACCACCCCCGGAGACTGAGGCCTTCGAGGGATGCTGAGGTAGCATGCAAGAGCGTTCCTGTAGCCCTTCGACCCAACGACAACTGGAGCTGTCCCTCTGACTGTGAGACTTTGAGAGGCGTTTCGTAGAGCAGGAGTGCGCCCTTCATGCCCTACAAAAGACCTCCATTGCAAAGGATGAGGAGTAATCCCCATTCTCCGACCATGTCTTGAAGGTAGAGATCTCCCCCAGGATCTCACTTCCGACCTTCAAGTCATACGATGGCCAGGG
>JANBPO010008146.1:0-13715 GCA_024336825.1 Amorphophallus titanum | reverse complement strand
TAGAGGAAGGTTCGACAGAGGCCAGTGTTGTGGATGTGGATGAGGGTATAATGGGTGGAGGTTTAGTGGAAGGTTCGGCAAAGGCTGGTGGAGTGGAGACTAATGATATAGCTGGTGGAGGTGTAATTGGTGAAAGTTTGGCACGGAGGAAATGCCGAATGGGGCACATGGTGTTAGGGGTAGGAGAAGACTCATGATGCACCGACATGGGTGATTGGAGTATCGACCCGTCGTAACACCAGTGAGTCTCAAAAATGGGGGTTGGATTGAGAACGGTGACATCGTCCTAAGCAGGGGGTTCATCTGGTGGTAGTGGAGGGAGAGGAAAGCGAAGGAAACTCGGAATGGGTGCTTGCGGAGCTTCGTCATCACGTGCCGACTTGAATGCTTCGCATGCCGGCTCTTCATTGTCAGATTCATGTGGACTCCATGGTGGAGGCGTATTTATGGGTGGTGGTGGAACGATGTGATGCATATGCGGAGGCGGAGGGCCATATTGATGGGTGGTGTGAATAGGTGGAGGGCAGACGGTGTCCACTTGATCGTTGAAACGTATCGGCTCTTGCTCACTTGAATTGTTGATGTCGTAATCCTCTCTCCTCTCCTTCCATTCTTTCTCCATCTTAGTAATATTATCCAAAAAAATGTGAAGAGGGTTGACTGGAGAAAGAGGAGGAGGAGGCCGCGGGCTCGCGACCCTCTTTAGTTGTTCCTCCAATGAAGTGACTTTATCTGCGAGAACCTATTGGAGATGTGTAACATGAGAAGCAGAGGGTTGGCATGATGGCATTGAAAGAGGGGCCACATAAGAAGGCCGTGGAGAGGAGTTAATAGGCTGACCCAAAGAAGGACCCGGTCGGGCCGAGTTGCCAGGAATAGATGGGCCTTGGGGCCATGATGGAGGAGGGATAGAAGGAGGCGAGTGACAGACCACCCGAAGAGGAGTACGTGTAGAAGGAGGAGGTGGGTGATGGGCCACCCGAATGGGGATATGAACAGGAGAGGGAGGCGGGTGATGGGCCACCTGAGTGGGAGTGGAAGGAGTATGAGAAGAAAATTTGACATGGAAATCAAATTAAGGCTCGGGTTCACTGTAGCATAGGCATGCAGTCTCCTGGAGACCGTTCAGGGAGGATGGGCGATTCTTGGTGAACCGTCCAATAGCAAGGGGTGACAATCACAGAACAGACGCTGAACAATGGTGAAACAAATTGACGCTTTGAAACAAATAAAAAAATGACTGGGATAGAGGGGTTGGAAGCGTACCTAGATGGGCGGCCCTGTACAGGCCGTAAGAGCGCTGGGGCGGACCTAGATCAACCGCAGGTCATCAGCAAAACAAACAATGTAGGCAGAGGCACGTACCTATACCAGGAAGATGGGCGGCCAGAGACTGGCCGTAGGGTGATGGGTGGGCCCACGTCGGTCGTAGGAGGTAGCAGGGTCGCAGAATAGGTATGGCTGGAGACTGTTACGGGCGGTCGGTATTCGACCACACGTTATGTTAGGCAGCTCGTACGGGACCGCACCACCACCAGGGAACAGAAATGTTGAAAGCACAACACCGACCTGTGACAACCTGAAAAGGAGAATACTAACAAAGCACCGAACAGAGGGTCAGTAAACACCATCACGATGGGCACTAGGTGTCCCACCGTGATCGCCAGAAAGTCTGTTGATCAGAAAAATGACTTTTCCCTGGTACCGGCAGTTGAACGAAATCCCCTTATCCTTCTCCACTAAGAAAGCGTGAGAAATAAACGAAGCCGAAAGGGAGGGAGTAGAGACAGAACATGTGTGATCGCCGCCCAAGACCCCGGACACGATGAACTTGCCGTGCCTTGAGAAAGGGGGGAGACACTCACCTTTATCCAGCACTGGGGATGATGGGCGGCTAATGAAGGGCCGCTTGTCAGACGTACGGCCTCACCACAGACCATCTACCAGCGCTTGAATGGAATGCGGGACAAAGAATGATGGTAGTAGAATGGTTCGAAGACGGTCGCAGGACAAAGATGAACGGCAATGAGATAGCCGCTCGACTTCTTGGACGGATGGTGATTGACCACTCTACTCCACCACCTTTCAAGGCATAGGACTTCAACCTCCACTTGTAGTTAGTTTCCCGCTTTCTTAGTATAAGCTTTACTGCCGCTGCTAGAGAGCATGTTTAGGGGTCCTTAGCTCAATATATATTTAATTCACTACTGCGAGAGAGAGAGATACCATCCCGTGACCCGACCCGGGCACAAGGGAGAGAGCCGACCACCCTTGACTCGCTGCCGATTTCTCAACCATGCACATCCGATCGCTTCCCTCACCAGGGACGGACTCGAGCTTGCTTAGAGTCCCAGTCGGTGTCGAGTCTCGTCGTCGTCCCGCATCACCCTTCTCTTGTGTGATTGCAGCAACCATAGGTGTGGGCCTCTCTCTCATGCATGTGCTGACCCTCCCACGGTAGGGAAACCTCACCAACATAGCAGCATCACCTCTTAGGGCAGCGGCGTACAGTGGGCATTAATCAAGTAGAGGCTAGCTAACATGGGCGAGTGAATGGTGCACAACAACGGTGAGCTGGTGGGTGTGTTGGCACAACAAGTAACAGACATAGGGTCAGCAAAGCGGCATGGGCGAGTAGGTTTCTCCGGTGTGGCTGGCATGGCAGCTTGCAGGAGCTCCCATGGCCTCTCACGTACATGCAGGCAATGATGCGACAGGAGGCACGGATGGCAGAGCGCAACGGTTTGTGCAGGAGCGAGTAGTAAGCAGGCAGTGTGGGTCTAGCGAGTAGCAGACGTGGGCGAGCACCAAGGAAATGACAGGCTGGCAGTAGCAGGCAATGGCCAATGCATCGCCTACAAGAACCCAGTCTTCCCTCTCCCCCCAGCTCCGACTCCCTTCTTCCCCTCTCCCCCTCCTTTTCTTCACCTCTTCACTACTTCTTCCCCCCCTTCGGGCTCTCTCTTTGCTCCTCTCCTCCTCCTCTTCTTTTTCTCCTTTCTCATTCTTCTCCTTCTTCTTCTTCCCTCCCCTTCTCCTCCTTTTCCCCTCCTCTTTCACCCTCCCCACCTCATTGGCCGATGCACTTGTTCAAAAAAGGGGCACTGCCAACGACACCAGACGCATTTCCCCCTTCTTGCTGTTCTCTCCCTCCTCTGCAAACACGCAATAATAAGCCAGTAAAGATAATGCTACCAGCAGAGGAGAGTGATCAGGAGCTCACCTGATCGGCGTGAAGACGCTGATCCTGGTCGGAGATGGGGCGAGCGGGGAAGCGTGGGTATTTTTCGCACGCTGCGCCGATGAAGCTTGGATCGCTAACCTACTAATACATGCACTACGCCCTCGCGGAGGGGGTGGATTAGGGGTAGGGAGAATCAAATTATAACCAAAACTACCTCCACACAGGGAGGGGTGGTAAGCCGGCCAGGCGGGGAAGGGAAAAGCCTAAATGAGACCGAATGGGTGGGTGGCGTTGGTTCTGCCTACTCTCTTGGACAGCAGATAGATGGTCAGAGTTATCCCTGCTGTGGCCTCTCCCGAAATTTGTCGATGATGATACTAGTTGGAAAAGCTTCATAGCTAACTAAGGATGACGTCTAAATTTTTTTGAATTCTCTGGCTGCCAGTGCTGGTCAGGGGCTGGCTGCGAACGGGGCCCTTGATTTCTGGTTCTGATCACAAAGATACCTCAGCAGCAAGAAGAAGAGGCTTCGATGAGAGCTCCTGAACCTGAATTGAGCATGGCTGGAGTTTTTGGAACCGTTGATGAGTCTTCTTTGAAATAAGATTAGAAAGAACACTAGAGGAGGTCAGAGTAGACCGGTGCAGCCTAAACAGTGAACATGTGTCGGTTCAGTCCAGGAGTGGATAGAACAGAGCACTCGGGGAAGAAAATTAAGAAAATAGTCTTCCGAATGCCGAACGGGATGCCACTTTTTGGTGATGGAAGACAACTTGTGGTAGAAGCTCACAGCCAAGTGGCGCCTCCAGAAGCCAATGGATGTGGCCGTGGGAGCTCCTGGAAGTTACTTTAGGTTGCTGGCCGGACCAATCCTGTGCAGTTGGAGAAGAATGGCTCTCCCAGGCAGCTCAGAACTCGGACGGAGGCGAAACCACCTTGCTTGGAAAGCTCTTTGGACGACCTTTCCACAGGTATATGACTTGCCACCAGAAAACTCAGGGAAGGACTAGAGAGGACACTACTTCCAGGATCTTTCGGATTATCGGGGACAAGCAGGGAGTACTCACATGGCGGAGTAACCCCTATAAGCCGGGTGGCACAACGGCGGCTGACAAACCCGAACGGATAGGAAAATCCCGAGGGCTAGCCTACTAGGGGCACCAAGTCCGTGGGTGGAGAGTAGACGGGTAGCGCGACTCATGACAGGAGCGAAGACCCCGAGGGCTAGCCTGCGAGGGACACGCGACCTGAGCCGGTACCACGTCCAAGTCGGGACGACCGATGGAGAGGGAAAATCTCGAGGGCCAGCCTTCGAGGGACACCCATCTCACGGCCACCACGAGGCCCATTAAGGCCCATGGATTTCCAACTATTGGAATTAATCCATGTTAATGTTCACTCATAAGTCCATGAGGGACTCGTCACTAACGGACGGACCTCTGTGGATAGAGTAAGATTGGGATAGAGCCATAGGGGATGTTCCCCTCTCCTCGGATGCAGCATCTCCTTGAAAGGATGATAACATGGCACGGTTTGAAAAGCATGTTCGATCAGCCCACTAATTATGATAGTTTTAGACATACAAATGCGTAGATATATGTACGTTGATTAACAGGTTATCAGGATGATTGTCAGATTAATACTCAGACGATGGTGATGTAGAGAAGCCCAAACATTAAGTCTGTAGGAGCCGCCTCATCTCCTTCTGTCTGTGGTTAAGAACAGAAGGAGAATGCGGGGAGAACTCCAGAATCAATCAGCGGTGAAACTATCAACATTTGATTGGGAAGGAAGACCCCGGGGAGAGGGGGATTGCTGTAGCCCAAAGCATGGCGGGGCATAGCCGACATCAAGGAAGATGAAACTGAGACTCAGTCACGCGATGGAACGATTAAACGCATAGGCCGAGAGTGAAATGGAGCAGACGGGGGGAATGACCATGGCACCGGCATGAGGAGATTCATTCCTACCATTTTTGACACAGTGATTAGGAGGTATGAATATGCAAGACATTCTACCACGGCGCCGGCACTGTTGCACGGTGCCATTTCACTGGTCAAGGGAAGAAAGTGTAAGAAGAAGAAGAGGACGCTCTATCTATTTGATTATATGCATAAACAGTGAAGTGCATCGACCTGACATCAATCTGAATGATTATGATGACAACATTAAATCCAATGCACACAAATCAATCCACATGAATCAAACCTCATTAATGCACAGTGCAATGATCAAATGCATAACCAAATGCATACTTCATTCATCATTAATTTGTCATGCAGACACATGATGACTCATAGTGTTTGCTATAATCAAAACCACAGGGACACAACAAACCCAAGACCACACGGTTTGGGGTACAGTCACAACCTCGTCGTCGTGAACCCTACACTAATTATGGGTAGAATCTCTGTAACTCTATCAAAAACCCTAGACCTCAACATCAGGAAACGTACATAGAAACCACCCGAAGAACCACGCCATCACTGACAGGAAACCAAATCTCGAGTCATGAGAGTCACGTGTTGCATGATGGGGGTACCTTCTCACCAGAAGCAAGGCTGGATGCATCCACTAACGATTTAGTCCGTGCCCCGGGTGTCACCCTACTCGTCCCAGGTGAAAACTGAGACACCATACAAGTAACCAAAGAACATAGACAAGGGTCTAGTGGGGGTCATGCTCATCAGCATGCGTCTGAAGTCCCCGACCACATGTGCACACACTAACTGACTACGCTACGTCAGGCCCTCTAGCTAGTTTTTCTCCTGGCCTAGACTTGAGTAGCTACAGTGGGAGCCCCTATGGCAACCAGCCCAAAATGGTCTCTCATGGGAAGGTCAGCACACGCGTGCCCAAGTAAGCTACAACTAGTGGGGGGTCACTGAATGTAGACACTCTCCATAGAGAGAAAACAATGAAGTATCGAAGGTCGCACATGCACCTGTGGCAAGTATCATGAAGTACCGGGTGGCTTGGTGCCACTAGACTCTGGACGGGTAGCTAGACCTACTAATCCAACGGTCCTTGAGTCATGCGACTCAGGTCAAGACCGTCATACAATATGGCTCCATGCCATCAAATCATCTTAATCCAAGGGTCAAAAATCATAGTCAAAAGAATCCTTAAGGTGGCTCATAACTACCGTCTAATTTGCAAAAGTTGTGAAAGATGTAAGGTGGCAGCAAGCAATGGAAGTAGAAATGCAAGCCCTCATCAAGAATCAAACCTAGGAACTAGTTGCTCCTCCTGTCAGAAAGCGGCCAGTGGGATGCAAGTGGGTGTTTGCTATTAAATAGCAGCCTAATGGGTCTACGGAGAGGTACAAGGTGCGGCTGGTTGCAAAAGGGTTCACACATACACATGAAGTGGACTATAAGGAGACATTTGGCCCGATAGCAAAGTTAAAGTCAATCCAGATCATCATTGCATTGGCAGTCCAACACTCCTAGACATTGCTTCAGCATGATGTCAAAAATGCCTTCTTAAATGGGGATTTACAGGAGCAAGTGTACATGCATCCTCCCCCGAGGGTTAACACTCATGGGAAGGTGTGCAAGCTTCAGAAAGATCTGTATGGCTTGAAGTAGTCTCCTCGAATTTGGTTTGACCGTCTCCGACTGGCTATGTTGCACTTTGGTTATACACAGAGTAATGTTGATCATACTCTATTTGTAAAATGGATAGATGAGTGTGTTGTTCTTTTCATTGGATGATATGGTTATCACAAGAGATATAAAGAGGAAATTCAGTTACTCAAGGACAATCTTACAAAAGAGTTTGAGATCAAAGATATGGGACAACTTTGATACTTTCTGGAGCTTGAATTTGCATACTCTAATAGTGTATGACGGAAATATGAGCTGGACTTGCTCACAAAAACAGGAAAATTAGGTTGTCGCCTGGTTATTATTCCCATTTAAGTCAATCTTCAGTTGACAATCAAGATGGTGATCTTCTTTCTGAGAATGATAGAGGACATTATCAGAGACTGGTCGGGAGACTTCTATACTTGACTCTTACTCGGCCAGACATTACATATGTTGTGAGTGTTGTCGGCCAGTTTATGCATGCTCCCCGAGTCCCACACTTACAGGCAATGGACCGTATTCTTAGGTACCTTAAAACATCCCTGGGCAAAGGCCTTCTCTTTACCAAATATGATTCTCTGACACGTGTATTTTACTGATGCTGATTGGGCTGACCGCACAGGTCGATCCACGTGCGAGGGCACACGATGGTGGTGCATGACGTGATGGGTTGCTGGGAGTCCTGAGTTGGGCTCCGACTTGCTGTAGAGTGGTTGGGGCTTGCGAGCCCACCTGGTGCTCAGGAAAATTCTCGACACACGTGTGCGTGGGTCGTATAAGGCTATTGTGAGCTCCTGAAGCTTATGGTCAGCCCAAATAGGTCTTCCTTTGACTTCAGAGGGCTGGAGGGAGGGGACTCAGGGGTAGACCCTGGCCTCATTGCTGGGTGCCACATGGCGTGGCTTGTAGTCAGGGTGCCCCCTGGTCGGCTCGGGTAGCTGTATTGAATGCGGGTAAACCCACAAGTTGAGTGATCAGGGGTGAACCCGATCGATTGTTGATATTGTCATGGGTCACGACTAGCTGGATAGGACCCTTGGTTGGGCCCAATGATTGGGGCGTCGACATGATAATGCCATTTTTCTGGTGGTTGGGGTGGCCCTTGCTCCTTGGCGAAGAGTCATATGATGCGGCAAGCTGTTCTGAGTCCCGGGTTAACCCGATTCTTGAGGTGTCGGTGGTGTAATACCATAGGCAGGGTATTCAAGGATAATCCCCAAATCTCTTCAGAGTGCCGCTCGATGCAACAGGTTGTCCCGAACCTTGGATCCGGCTCGGTTACCGGGAAACTAGCTGGTATAGTGCCCTTTGCGCGAGAACGATCCCCGCTTGTTATGGTGTGCCATTTGACCCTGCGAAGTGTCTCGATTTTTGAGCTCAACTCAACTTGTAGAGCACTTTTGGCATTGTGCCATTTTACTCTATTTAGGAAGTGTTTTCCTATACTTAATCCTCAATTAATTAGAGGAAATAAGCAAGTGCCAACATTCTTGCAATATATTTATGTTATATGCATGCTTTAGCTTGTTAATTTTACTCCTTGATCATGTCATATTTCATTCTACATGTGTTTAAAATTATTTTTCATGTATGTTAATTTCATGACCAAAATCATATAGTTTTGTATCTAAAGAAATTTTCATAGCTTAAGTGCATGTGATTTATGCTCAGTACACAGACCATATAACGCACCTATAGGGATGCATTAAATGACCATAATGCACCAGGGGTGGCGCGTTATGTCACCTGGGTTTCGTGACTCTAGAGTTCAGATTCAAAACCCCTTCCCGACCGATCGAAATCGATGGGGGACGCGGCAGAACACAAAATACACTCAACCTACCAACCCATACCGACCATTCAAACCTACGCATACAATTAGAAATGAAATACAATGCCCATGGATATAATTACAATAATTAAAAGATAATTTAATGCATTAAAAGATTAAAAATGTACTAATTAGGAACATGAATGAAATACTAGGCAACGGGCATCGGACCACGGCGCAAGTGGTACTGATGGTGTCCTAACGAGACAAGGATTCCATCCCCCTACCTAGATGACAACGAAAACGACGAATCGGCGGTGATCCGGTGAGAGGGCGACGCGGCGCCTCCCGACCCGGCTCGACTCCACGCTCCGCGAATCGAGAAACGGTGGGTGTCAACGTGATCCTCGCGACGCGACCAATCCAACGGTACCTCTCTGGCTTCGATCAGCGTCTGTCTAGACCAATAATCGAGAGAGGCACGTAAACTGAGAAATAAACCCTAAAAACTCCCAAAAAGGAATTACATAGAAAATGAGGAAGATGGCGACGCAGAGGGCGTCAACAGATTCCTGGCAAGATGAGGAGTCTGTTCCCCTACCTCTTGTGTGACGAAGACCGCGAATCAGTGTAGATCGGGCGACGGGGGCCACACCATCTTTTTGCTCGCATGCATCTCCACGCTCCACGATCCGAGGGAAGAAGGGTACTGGCACGATCCTCACGTCGAGCCCTTCCCGTCGGTACCTCCCACGTGTCGACTGGGGTCCGTTTGGATCGCGAATCGAGAGAATGGGGGTGGAGGAGAGAGAACGTGTGATAGGGAGAGAGAGAGTGTCGAGATGGAAAGAGAGCGAGTTTCGAGAGAGTGAGGAGAGAGAGAGAGTGGGGAGAGATTTTTATAAAAATCTGATTTTTCTTATTTTTTTTTTAAAATTACCTTAAATTGCAGTGCTTACTCAACCAGTTTGAAGAAACCGGTCCCGACTGGAGACGTGGGCGAGTGGGGAAGCGTGGGGTTTACCATGCCGTGACGAGGAAGCTTCAACCTGTTCTAATGTTTACACCACTACGCCTCACACAGGAGAGGGATCTTGGGGTGGGGGTTAATTGATTACAATCAAAACTACCTCCACGCAGGGAGGGGGCTTTAGCCGGCCAAGCGGGGAGGGGAAGAAGTAGGCTAGAAGCTTCAATGGTTGCCAGTGTCGATTCTGTCTCTTCTCAGGAACAGAGGATAGACAGTCGGTGTCGACACCGCTGTGGCCACTCCCGGACTCAGATTTTGACGAAACCAGTGGCCAACTCCTCATAATTGGACCAGGGTCTTGGCTGATTTTTTTGGAATTCCCAAGTTGTCGGGGCCGGTCGGGGAAGAACCACGAACAGGGTCTCTACTTCCTAGTTCTGACTGCTACAGAACTGCAACAGTAGGAAGTTGAGGCCACCACGAACACTCCCGAACTCAGAATTGAGTGTGGCAGATAGAGTTGGAACCATTGACGAGTCACCGTCAAAACGTGACCCACGGAGGCACCAGCCGATGTCAGAGTAGGCCGGGGTAGTCTAGTGAGTGACAGGGTGTCTGCTTAGTCCCAGAGGGGACAGAGCAGTGCACTTAGAGGAGAAAATTTGGAAGTTGTCGCTCTGGTCGCCGAATGGAGTCCCGCTTCGTGGAGAAGGAAGAAGACTCATTGTAGAAGGTCTCGGTAAAACTTTGTCTTCAGATCTTCAGGTGACTAGCCGTGGCAACTTCTGCAAATAGTCTCAGGTTGCTGGCCAGACCTCTTCTGCGCAGTCAGAGTAGATCGCTTCCCCTGGACAGCCACGAATTCAGAAGAGCACAAGACGACCGCCGATGCGAATAAGACTCGGAGACGCTTCCATCGGTACCTCTTGAGCCTCCTGAATCGCTTTGATGATGTCACAGCTTCCTCTGTAATCTGCTGGTCCTCTGCTACCTCCGAACTGAGAACTGTAGATTGAAGATGATGGGGGAAAAATGGTTTCACCCTCAACTTGGTCCGCTTAAACCCCCCTGACCCTTCATCATCCACTATAAAATCCCCCCTTTGGGAAGCTTAAGGCATCAAGCAACTAGCAGAACCAAAAGATGCAAGGAGCTCACCCCCCGGACTACAAAGGCACGCGAAGGAGTTTTGTGTGTGTTTGCTAGGCACACGCCGATGGCATGCCGCTTGATCATCCCTTACACGACGTCTAGCCCAAACACCAACCTCCTAAAAGACGGCCCCCTATTTTGATGAATGTATGTCATCTCGATAATCATGCACGATCCCTGATGCTGCTTGGTGAAAGCACTCTGCTCGAGTCTTATCTCAATATTCATGCATGACCTTGATGACACTTGGTGAAAGTACTCAGCTTGAGCCCTGTCTCAATATTCGTGCACATCCCCCGATGTTGTTTGACAAAAGCACCCTGCTCAGCCCTACCTTGGTGCTCGTGCATGACCCAAATGTCACTTCATGAGAGCACCCTACCCAGTCCATGCCTCAATGATCGTGCACCATCAAATGTTACTCGATAGAGGGGCCCTGCCTGGTCTCTGACTCGACATCCGTGCAAGACACAAACATTACTTGATGAGAGCACCCTACCCAGTCTCTGTTTCAATGATTGTGCACTGTCAGACGTAGCTCAATCGAAGTGCCCTATCTGGCTCCCCGTCTCGATGATCGTATGCCACCTTAGTGTCACCTCGATAAGCATGCCCTCAAGGCTGTTACCCAGACGATGGGCATACCTTGCAAGTCCCAGCGCAAGATGAAGTGTCAGGCCCCTGCCTCTGTCAACAGGCCCCGAGCATGACCATCGAGGTCTCACGGTGCCTATCTCCTTCAGTCACAACGGTGCCTCTGGCACCTGACTGCCTACTCCTCAAATCATATCGAGGCCCACGGCACCTGATCGCTAAACTCCTTCAGTCACAATAGTGCCTCTGGCACCCGACTGCCAGCTACTCTAGTCACGTTGGAGCCTACGGTGCTCGATCACTCAACAACCTCAATCACAACGGTGCCTCTGGCACCCGACTACTCTCTAAAGCTCTTGTGTGATAAGATAATCAATCAAACATTAGTTTTTCTTTTTGTACACAGAAATTTCAAAATTGCATATGTGTCTTAAGTATTAGTCTTGAATGTCATGTCCATGCATGCCCGTCAATGAATCCTGATTGCATAAAATGAAAATCATGAATATTATTGAAACATTGTGATCACACTTGATTAAGTGCTGAACTGGATGATTGAGTTTGTGAAAAAATACACATGACCCATAGTTGTCATCATCAAAAAAGGGGAGAATGTTAGATCTCTGATTTTGATGATGACACACTATGTATCATGTCAGTGATAAAGTGCTGGTTTACATGATTCATATGCTCGATGTTATGCATAAGTGAGGTCGATGCTAGTTGCATCTTCCATCAAATAAGGTAGATGCTAGTTGTATTTTTCACTATGTAAGGTCGGTACTAGCTACATTTCTCATAAAGTAAGGTTGATGCTAGTTGCATCGCTCATGTAGTGAGGTCGGTGCTAGTTGCATCGCTCATGTAGTGAGGTCGGTGCTAGTTGCCTTGCATACTTATAAGGTTGGTGCATGTTGTGTTTTACACAAATAAAGCTCGGTGCTAATTGCCATGATTGCATAAGTGTGGTCGATGCTAGTTGCGTCGCTCATGTAGTGAGGTCGATGCTAGTTGCGTCGCTCATGTAGTGAGGTCAGTGCTAGTTGCCTTGCATACATATAAGGTCGGTGCATGTTGTGTTTTGCACCAATAAAGGTCTATGCTAGTTGCCATAATTGCATAAGTGAGGTTGACGCTAGTTGCATCGCTCATATAGTGAGGTCGGTGCTAGTTGGCTTGCATCCATATAAGGTCGATGCATATCTTTGTAGAAATGAAGATAAGGTCAGTGTATGTTTTGATCTTCACATATAGAGGTCTGTGCAGGTTTTATCATTCTCATACAAGGTCAGTCTTAGTGCTCATGTTTGCATATTCAGGTTGATGCGAGTTACCTTGTTAGCATATAGATTCATGCATAAAAGTCAGTGCTAGTCTGCATTAGCTCATGAACAAAGGTGTTTTTGCTCTCAGTTGCGGTCAGCCTATTCTCTCTATAGATAATCTTCTACTTATAGGCAGCAGTGAGATGGGCATGTGGAAAGCACATTTCCTGCCCAAACTTCTGTCTAGATATGAGTTCCATTGGACACGTGACAACTTTTGAGCTTAATGACTTTTCACGTGTCACGAGCAGCACTTAGCTTTCTACCTCGAATCACGTGCCCTCCTTAAGGTTCATGAATAACATTTCTCCTAGTTCTCTGGAACCCTTTAAGCAAAGTCCATGTCAATATATCAAACACTTAGACAGCATAAGACAGTCAGACAACATAAGAATTGCACAAACTTGATAGAGCACTAGGACAAATGTGCATGGACATTAGTGAGTGCATGATGCAAAATATGCATGGACCCTATATGCCATGAACTTAATGTGCACGGACCTTAGTGTGTGCATGACGCAAAATATGCACAGATCCTAAATCACAGACGAAGTAACGTGCATAGACCTCCATTTACTTAAAGCAAGTGTGCACGGACTTTGAATAGCGTAAGACAAATGCGCACAGACCATATAACAAGGCATGCATTGACGTTAAGTATGCACAAGATGAAATATGCACTGACTTTGCATCACACAAGAATGAAGTATGCACTGACCTTGTTTTACACAAGAGAGATGTGCACAGACCTTGTGTAGCATGAATGGGATATAGTGCATGGACCTTAAAAGCATATGCACGGACTCTGAATTTCAGCAGGGAAATTATGCACAGACTCTAAATGGTGAAGTGCACAGACCTTATATGCATTCTGTCAGGATATACACTAACCATGCTTTAGCCTGAGAAAAATATGCACAGACCTCTACAAAGATTGCACAGACTTTATGTGTGCATAACAAGACTTTGCACAGACTTGAGATGAGCTCGGACCTGCTATATACTAAGGCTTGAAAACATGCACAGACTTTAAGTGAGCAATGCAAATGTGCACAGACCATACGGCAAAACATGCACAGATTATACATGCGGTTTTCACATGAACATGCACGGACCTACTATGCAGTTA
>JANBPO010008141.1:0-20547 GCA_024336825.1 Amorphophallus titanum | reverse complement strand
CTCCCATCTTGATTTCAGGTGGGGCTAGCGCCATCTTGTCATCTTGATCGGATGCATCCAGTCCTTCAGAGGTTGATTCTCTTGCCCCCATATCTCCACAAGAGGGAGTATGATGGCATATATCTTCTTCAGGTAGTGGAGAGTGCCCCCGCGCCTCCCGAGGCTTATCATCATGACGAGAGGTAGAGGCTTTGGGTTGATCTAGCCTTGTAGGCACAAAGTATATTTCCCAATTTTCATCTTCATTAGGTAGTCTCGTGTCGGGCGAGACCGACAACGTATTGCAAGAGAGGATGATGCCCCTTTCTTTATGCTTTGACTTCCTTTTCTTCTTTCCCTCTATGGCCGGCAGCTACCCCCACAGCGGGTCATCTGGTGCACTTGGCACTTCCGATCTCTTTTCCGCATTTTGTATCAGGTCCATGGATTCAAAGTGCTCCCGTGAGACATGTACATGGGTGTGGGCCGTACAAGCTTCTACCACCCCTTCAGGCAACTGCCGGTATATAGATACCATGTTGACGGTTCTTTTGAGATCGGGGAGCTCATGAGGGCGTGGAGGATCCACCTCATGTTCGCCCATTTGGATTTCTCCTTTCTTGATCAGGTCTTTGATGACATCTTTAAATACATAACAATCTTCTATCGGGTGCCCCAGTGCCCGGTGGTATGGGCAGAAGCGGGGGTCGTCTTTTCTTCTGGCATCACCCGGTCTTTTCGGCTCTAGGAAAGTGATCTTATAATATTTTATGACCCATTCAAAAAGGACCCGGGTTCTCTCCTTGGGAAAGGAATAAGGCCTGCTCATCCTGGATCGCAGGGAGGAGCCTTCTTGTCATTCAGCCAGACTAGCAGGAGGAGGGTCGGTGACCCCTTTATCTTTATCTTTCTACTGCTTGAGCGCCTTGAAGTCAACGATATGCACTTCTTCAGGCTCGGGCTACTTATTGGCTGATCTAGCCTTCTGGCTTGAGGAAGCAGGAGCAGAGAAATGACTGGGGAAGAAGGCCTTGATCTCTGCCACAACATTGTTCAATCGGTCGAAGGACTTAATTTTGATCCCGATCATCTTTTTGAGAACTTCGTGCTTCAGATTCTACTTGCAGATTTGAACTGCATCTTCTTGGTGCGGTGGACGCCTGCATCTCATGCTGAGGTTTGCCACCTTTTGATGGATTCCAGAGTAGTTTCATCATTCTTCTATTTGGAAGCATATAATTCGGCCATGGTCACTTCTCTTTTGGCGATGTGGAACCGCTCCCGAAATTTTCTCTGCATATCCGGCCAATCATTGATGGACCCAACCGGCAAGTTTGAGTGCCACTCGAAGGCAAGCCCTGTAAGTGAGGACCTAAAGAACTTCAGTAGATATGATTCATCGGCCGCCACATTACCTATCACATTGATGTAGTAGGCTATATGTTCCTTTGGTGAGCCTTGGCCATTGAATTTGTCGAACTTTGGTGGCTTGCTGATGCCAAGAGGCAATCTTTTCGCCGCGTGATGGACAGGGTAAGACACCTTGTACACATCAAATGAGGTGTATTCTTCACTGCCCCAATCGACCAGCTTCATTTTGACTATATGCTCAATCATGAGCTTATTAGCCACTACCGGATCCACCGCTTCCAGGAAGAATTGAGCCGACTGCATCTGTGGCATTGCCAACACCGTCGCCTGGGGTAAAGTGGCGGCGCCTTGGTGTTGAGGAGCTGGAGGGGTTGTTGGGGCCGCACCCCCAACATAGTTGAGAATTGGTTGATAAGCCGTCATCTGGGGCGAACCCCCAAATTCTTCGGTGCCACATCGAGATGTTTCCAGAGGAGGTTCAACCTACTTCGAGGCAGAAGCATGCACGGTCAGTTCGCCCACTTGTCTTTTCAGGGCCTCGATCTCCTGCCGATAGGCTTGAAGCAACATCAATATTGCCGGGTCGGGGGTGGATGGGCTAGGAGCTTGGCCTCCTCCTTCTATCAGAGTATCTAGAGAAGGTTCTAGCCTTTCTCCTTCATCCCCAGTGGTAATCACGTTCGCCGCCATGGTGACCGCATCTGAACTCATTTCGCCGATGAGAGCTTGTATTACCTCGGCTACGGCTCTTCCTCTTCCGGTGACGGGACCCGGCCTCTCAGCAAGCATGGCCACTTCTTCTTGGTCTTTGGGGAGGGCCGCATACTGGCTGGCCACTCTGGCCATATTATAGGTATAAACCCGGATCTTCTTGTTTCTTTGGGTTACTTTCCTGGTTGACTGTCTAGGGAAACCTAGCCTGTCAAACACCAAGATCCTCGGTGGGGCTTCTTCACAGAGGGATGGCCCATAGCATCATGACTCTGCATCTTCGATGTCCTCCGGGTTGACATGTCGCTCCCAGTCTCTCTCGGCATCATTCGTGGCTTTTCAAAGCCGCTGAGTTCCTAGCAGGGTGTTTCCAAGGCCGCGGAGATATCCCCGCACGGCCTGAGTGATATCGTCTTGTCCCTGAGCAGGCAGATAGTTGGTGGAGATACTTGCACTGGCAATTTTTAGGCAAGATGCTTTCGCTCGTACATCCTGCTGCATCTCCCTTCATCTGAATAGATGTTCGCCTGTCGGTCATGAGCATGGGAGGTTGGTCCTCTAGACGCTTGAGCATGCACCTCGATCCTCTCTTCCTCGCCTTTCTTTTTCTTTTTCTCGAGCCGGTCAGTCCTGATGGGCTCTAGTTGGGTTGGGGCTGGGGCCCGCCTCTTGGGCACCCATGCTTGTTTGAACTTAGTCAGCTTCTGGGCCGATTCTTACTTTGGCATGGACCGGGTGCAGTCTTCTCACTCTCGGGCCAGCGCTTGGAACTGATTGTGCACCGGCTCTGTCGGGATCACCCTATCGGGTGAGATCATGGCCTGGCGGCCGTTCAGGTAGACCCGGACTCCTCTGATCATCACGGATTTACCCAAGAGGGAAAGTCAGCATTGTGGCGTGCTGGCAGTCTTCCTTACCGCCCTCCTGGCAGCCGACGTGCACTTCTTTTTCCCTTCAATGTGGTGGATGTAGCAGCCCACCACATTCATGGCTTTAGGTGTCGCCTCCACGGGGGCGACAGGCTCGGCCTCCTTGACATCTAGAAGGTCCACGAACATAACCTCGAGAAAGTTAGGGAAGCCAACGACTGGGGGAAAATCACCGAACTAGATCAGCACTGCTAAGTAGCCATGCTCCGCATGGCTCGCCACAACCATTCCTGCTCAGAGCATCAGCCACAACATTCATTTTACCCGGCTGATAGGAGAGAGTGAAATCATAATCTTTCATATATTCCATCCATCTGCACTGCCGAAGGTTCAAATCCTTTTGAGAAAACGCATGTTGCAAGCTTTGATGATTAGTAAAGACTTCAAATTTCTCGCCATACAGGCATTGTCACTAGATCTTTAGTGCAAAAATTACCACTGTAAGCTCTAAATCATGAGTTGGATAATTCTCTTCATGTTGTTTCAATTGTCGGGATGCATAAATAATAACCTTACCATGTTGCATAAGCACTACACCCAAACCTACTCGAGAAGCATCCGTGCAAACCACGAATCCACCCGAGCCAGAAGGCAAAACAAGCACTAGAGAAGAAGTAAGCAACCTTTTCAATTCATTAAAGCTTTGCTCACACTGATCTGACCAGATAAAAGGTACATCTTTACGTATCAGATGAGTCATCAGCAGGGTAATCCGTGCAAAGTCTTGAATGAATCTTCGATAATAACCAACAAGACCTAGAAAACTTCTGATCTCTATCACGATCCTTGGTCTCTGCCATTGAAGAATAGCCTCGATTTTTGCTGGATTAACTGCAACTCTATCGCCAGAAATCACGTGGCCGAGAGAATGAACTTCCCGAAGCCAAAACTCACACTTGCTGAATTTTGCATAAAGCTCGTGATCTTACAGAGTCAGCAAAATGATCCTGAGATGTTGAACAGGTTCCTCTTTAGAAGTAGAATAGACAAGAATGTCATCGACAAAGATTACCACAAATCAGTCCAGATATGGACGGAATACACGCTGCATTAGGCCCAAAAAAGCTGCTGATGCATTGGTTAGCCCGAACGGCATAACCAAAAATTCAAAGTGACCATAACGCGTGCTTAAAGCAGTCTTCTCCACATCAGATTCTTTAATCCTCAATTGGTAATAACCTGATCGAAGATCAATCCGTGAAGAGATAGTAGCTGGCTGTAGTTGGTCAAACAAATCATCGATCCTGGGCAGAGGATACTTGTTCTTGATACTCACCTGATTTAGGGGTGAACCACTCGGAGTGACTTATCTGTCCTTAAGTCACCTTTTTATTAAAGTGACTCTAACTGATGGAACAATCCGTCGATCGATATCATATCAACAATGCTAATGCAAGCTTAACATTATCTTGTCCATCGTGGAGTCAGCATGTCAACGAACTTTGAAAATCAATTAAAAAACTTTGCATCAATCATTTGCACGTATTGTGCGGTCACATCCACCGTTGCTACGAAAGACGTGATTTTGCGTTGATTGGCTCGAAAATATAAACTGCTTGAAGCCAGGTAGTCTGAAATTTTCTACCCATTACAGTGGGTTGGATGAATACATGGGACAACATTAAAGCATCATAAGAGATAACCTAAGCTCCTCTGAACTAAACCAACGCCGCCACCCCGGTCCGGAAATGTAGGAAAAGGGAGGACTTCCGATAAACGGAGGAGAACTGAAGGTGTGGAGCTCAGCAGCTTGATGCAGAACTCGAAGTGAAGACAAAACATCAAGAAACATCGATTCTTATTGGCCCAAAAACCCCTTGCGTCCATAATTTTCCTGGTTGTGAGCCTTGTGACCAACTCCAGATAAGGAAACCATAGAAAACTTGACGAGAGAAAAGAACAAACGAAATTGGTGGAGGCGAGAAGCCCAGGAACACCAGCCATTCCCTTCGCAAGCGCTACCGGACCTTCACCCCTGTTGCGGGTCCCACTGCCAACACTCCAAAACCTCCGACGTCAGTGACGCAACTTATCCGAACAGAAGCTACCGGCAGGGATCGCGCCACGTGTCGCCCGCCCCATCCCCAGTCTGTGGCCGTTGTGGCGCGCGCAAGCCAATCCACAGGATCCCATGGCTTCCTCCCCCGCAAACGCGAACCAGAGGCAGAAAAGAACAGAGGGGGGCGAGCTCTGCACAAGGCAAGCCCACCCCTTCATATATAGCTTGCTATCCCCCACCGCCTGTGGCCATCACTGCGGCGGAGAACTAAACCCGGTAGCTCAAGCTTTCCTCCCTCCCCCCCCCCCCGGCACCTCCCCCGCCTCCGCAGGATGGCCGCACCTCACGAGCTATAACTGTGGAAGGCATGGCCATACAGTCAAGGACTGTTGGCATGCTAAGGGAAATTATGTTATCCTTCCTTTGGATCGCCCATCTGTTCTTCCTCGGTGAAAAGTTTGCTTTCTTCATTCAACATGTCTGGCACTTGTCATTATTTATTTTGATGTTGCCATTACCTTAATTCACCTGACAAAAATTCGGCAACACCTCCCCTTAACACAAGGGGTTCTAAGGGGAGTAAAGTGGGTGCCCATCCACAAGGAGTGACGTGCCCCAAAATAGAGGTGTGCACGGATGCGGCAACACCTGAAAATGCCTTATCAAAACACGGTGTAAAACCAAGTGGATAGGTAGACCAATCACGAGGGCTAACGTCACCGTATCACAGGAATGACGAGGTGTCACTGCCTCAAGGGAAAGTGGCAAGGCCACCGTATCAGCTGGAGGTGGCAAGGCCACTATATCAAGTGAAGGAGGCCAGACCACCGTATCAGGTAGAGGTGGCAAGGCCACCATATCAAATGAAGGTGGCAAGGCCATCGTATCAAGAGGAGGTGGCGAAGCCACCGTATCAAGTGAAGGTGGCGAAGCTACCGTAACAAGGGAAGGGTGGTAGAGCTACTGTTTCAGGAAGAAGTGGCAGGGCCTCCATTTTGGGAGGAGGTGGTGAGGCCACCGTATCAAGGGGAGGTGGCAAGGCCACCGTATCAAGGGGAGGTGGCGAAGCCATCGTATCAAGGGAGATGGCAAAGCCACCATAGCAAGGGGAGGTGGCAAAGCCACCGTATGAATGGGAGGTGGCTAAGCCACCGTATCAAGGGGAGGTGGCGAAGCCACCATATCAGGGTTCACACAAGCCAATGGATAATGCTGAAGAGGGTTTGCTCTTGAACAAGAGGCTTGGCACGGAGGAAACTAGACCTCAACCATGAGTTGGTGGCACCCAGTCACTCAAGCCCCCTTGCGGCCAAAAGCTTCGAGGAAATAACCAAGGTAAATAGAAAACCGTGAAGGGGATGTGAGGGCATTGGTTCCTTTGGGCTCAGGGGTGGATAATTCAAATGTAGAATGGCAGACCGTAAGAAAAGAATCTCCAAATATAGTAAGAGATGAACCACATAACAATCAGAAATGGTCAACATGTGATCGATACGGCCCTGAATACCTTTTCGCACCCCGATGTGGGACTTTTAAGGCTGTTCAACACGCTCTCTCTTCCATTTTATAGCAATCAACTTATCGGCATTGCAGCCCTATTGCTTGGCGATTAATCAAACATTTTTCCCTCTTATCACCGTTATCGACCTTTATGGCACGACAAGTCTCCAGTCCTGACCCGATGCCCACCATCGTCTGCTTAGTGATCAAAAGGAGCGCGCCTTGTGTTAGTCCAAACCATCCCAGTATTGGAACCTGAACACATTCTGACACAAGTGACTCGCACACCCTCACACAGTAAAATCGATAAAAGATATAATGATATTTTATTAATTTTTATCCTGAGTGCTTCCACGTGGCATTCCCCTTGAGGAGCCCTAGCTCCCGAAAAACTCATTATAGACATGTCGGTAATTATTTCACAACACATGAGTTTGAGGGGGCACATAAAAATCAGAAATGGTCAACATGTGATCGATACAGCCCTGAATACCTTTTCGCACCCTGATGTAGGGCTTTCAAGGCTGTTAAACATGCTCTCTCTTTCATTTTACATGAATCGACTTATCGGCCATGCAACCCTATTGCTTGGTGATTAATCAAATGTTTTCCCCTCTTATCGCCGTTATCGACCTTTATCGCACGACAGGTCTCTAGTCCCGACCCGATGTCCACCATCATCTGCTTAGTGATCAGAAGGAGCGCACGTTGTATTAGTCCAGACCATCCCAGTATTTAAACCTGAACACATTCTGACACAAGTGACTCGCACGCCCTCACATAGTAAAACCGATATAAGATACAATGATATTTACTAATTATTATCCTGGGTGCTTCTACGTGGCATTCCCCGCAAGGAGCCCTAGCTCCCGACGAACTCATTGTAGACGTGTCGGTAATTATTTCACAACACATGAGTTTGATGGGGCACATAATAATCAGAAATGGATAGAAAATGGCTTCCAATCTCAGAGAGCTGGTGTAACGACTCGGAGATACGGATATCGATATATCGATAACATTGATATACCGATACCAAGAACTGGGGAAGCCACCCATGAGGCTGATGAGGCCCCGTAAAGGTTGGAGGAGTTTGTCGAGGGGATGTATAATGAATTCGAATTATGCACACGCAATGTTAATTAGAGCAACAATTTAAAATTATGATGCAGAAGTAATTTAAATATATCAGAGTGATAAGCAGTAAGTAATAGTTCAGGTCCACAAGTGAACAGCCCAACAATAAAAAGAAAGGTCCAATGTACAACTACGCGGGGCATACCCCGGTCAAAAGTACACAAAAGGACAGACCGACTACTGCTGACAAGCTAGGGACGGTCACCAAAAATGTGAGAACCTCTGACGGATGGCTGGGACTGCTCACCTGAAAGAAGGAAGTGTGAGTCACCATGGAATTCCTATTTCACTTGTGTCAGATCGTGACCCACGTTTTACCTCTGGCTTCTGGCGCAGTTTTCAAAAGGCGTTGGGCACAGAGTTAGCTTTCAGTTCAGCATATCATCCGCAGTCTGATGGTCAGTCAGAAAGGACAATACAAACTTTAAAAGATATGCTGCGATCTTGTTGCCTTGATTGACAGGGTTCGTGGAGTTAGCATTTGCCACTAGTTGAATTTACTTTTAATAACAGTTATCACTCCAGTATTGGTATGTCACCTTATAAAGCTTTGTATGGTCGTCCCTGTCGTACTCCTTTGAACGGGTTTGAAGCCGGTGACCATTTTTTGACAGGAGCTGATATGGTTCAACAGTGTGCTGAGGTGGTTCGCCTGATCAGACAAAAAATGTTGACAGCTCAGAGTCGGCAGAAAAGTTATGCAGATCAGCGTAGGCGACCACTGCAGTTTGAGCCTGGAGATATGGTGCTTGTTAAAATATCTCTGATGAAAGGTGTTTCGAGATTTGGGAAGCGTGGAAAGCTTAGTCCGCGATATATTGGTCTGTTTCCTATTTTGGAATGTGTGGGCCAGGTGGCATATCGTCTTCTTTCTACTTATCGCACCCGTGACCCTAAGCTCAAACCCTATCAAGATTTGGTCACGCTCTTATCTAAGCAATTTCGTAAGCTGATCTATATTCATACCCCTCGTTCTCAGAATATTCTCGCTAATACACTGGCATCACTTGCTTCTTCCCTTTCCCTTCCTCTCAGTCGCTCCACTGAGACCATTGTGGTCCAGTGGTTAGACACCCCTTCCCTTCAGGATCTGTGGTTTGAGAACCTTAGGAAATCTGAAGAGAAGAAGGCTGAGAAGGAAGCTTTGAAAGAAGTATTTTTAACTGAGCGGGAGGAGATTTTAGAAGAAGAGGAATTGCTGTGGTATCATGAGATAGAGCAATATTGTAGGGATGGTTCATTCCCCGAATCTGCCAATGCCGAGCAGTGTAAGGCCATCAAAAGAGTCGCCTAAAGATAGACGATCATTGCAGGAGAGTTGTATAGGCGTGCTCTTAACAGAGTTCTCATGAGATGTCTAGACGATGATAAGGCTTGGAAAGTTGTTGAAGCAACTCACTCGAGTGAGTGCGGAGGCCATGTCAATGGTCAGGCCTTGGCGAAGAAGATTCTTAGGCAAGGCTATTACTGGCCAACCCTAGAAGAAGATTTGTTCCACCTATGTTCGTAGGTGTCTTCAGTGCCAACTCTATGCCGACAAAATCCATGCTCTGGCTTCATCTCTCCATCATCTTTCTACTCCTTGGCCATTCTCCATGTTGGCTTTTGATATTGTGGGCCCACTGGGTGATCCTAATTCCCAGACTAAGTAAAAATCCTTTATACTTACCGCTACTGAGTACTTCACCAAATGGGCAGAAGCCGAAGCGTATGCAGAGATCAAAGCCACCACAGTATGCTACTTTATCATGAAGAACATCATTTCGCGGTTCGGAGTGCCAAGCGAATCGTCACAGACAACGGGCCTCAATTCGTTTCACAAGAACTCCGGGACCTCTATAAGAAATTCAACATATCATTGCATCATTCATCACCATATTACCCCCAAGACAACGACCAAGCCGAGGCCACTAACAAAACCGTGGAGTAGGAGTTACAGCAGAGAGAGGGGGAAGAGAAGAAAAGAAAGGGAAGAAGGAAAGGGAGGAGCTGGGGGTTAAGCAGGGGCGATGGCTCCCTGCTCTTCCCCACTCCCCCTGTTACAAACTCCTCTCTCTCTCTTACTCTCTATTTGGGTGGTCATCGGAGAGGAACCTCACGACAGAGCTC
Source organism: Amorphophallus titanum (assembly GCA_024336825.1). NCBI lineage: Eukaryota > Viridiplantae > Streptophyta > Magnoliopsida > Alismatales > Araceae > Amorphophallus > Amorphophallus titanum. The sequence goes on along the minus strand of JANBPO010008141.1, from coordinate 10,812 downwards.
TCTTCTTCTTCTCTTCCTCTCTGTTTGTGTGTGTCGTGTATCTGTCTGTTCTCTCTCCCTTTGTTTGCAGCGAAGGGAGGGGTTTTTATACCCCAACGGCAGGATCGTTCGAAGGCGGGAAGCGCCCGCGGCTGGAGGCATTGAATGGGGATTTGACCCGTCATCCTTGGTGGCAGGGGGAAGTAGCCTGCGTGCCCTCTCCTCCGGTCGACAACTCAGTGGGCTCGCTGCGTGCCAAAGATCCCTAGGGGATGGGCATCATGTCATTCCACCGAATGTGCCAGGTAGAGGAGGAACCAAGGTGTGCCGCTGAGGAGCTGGGCCGCTGTGCCGCTGAGTAACTGCCCAAGTGTGCCGCTGGAAGAGCTTGCAGGCATGTCATTGAAGGGCCAGCCCAGGTGTGCCGCTGGAAGAGCTTGCAGGCATGTCATTGAAGGGCCAGCCCAGGTGTGCCGGTGAAGAGAACGCTTGGGCGTGCCATGGGACGCCACAACCAGCGTGCCGCTGAAGGGATGGCATCGGTGGAAGGCCACCCTTGGCGTGCCGCTGAATAGACACACAGGGGTGTGCCAGGGAAAACACCCAGTTGGGTGTGCCAGGGAAGGTATTAACCTGGGCGTGTGCTGGCGAAAACACCTAGCCGGGTGTGCCGGTGAAGGCCTTAGCGCGGGTGTGCCGGGGAAGCCACACTGCGGGTGTGTCGGCGAAGGCTTGTGAGCGTGTCGTTGAGGGGGTGTGCCGTTGGAGCTTCACGGGGGGCGTGCTGCCAAAGGCACCCAGGAGGCGTGCCGGGGAAGACCCGCCAGGTGTGTCGCTGAGCACCACGGGGGCGTGCTGCTGGAGGGCGGTAGGGCGTGCCGCTGAAGGGAACTCCCATGGCTTCATGTGTAGAATCATAATTACTGCTCGGGATGGAATGGACTTTTAAAACTGGGGTGTTTAGAGTTAGGGTTTGCTAGGGGCTGCTGGAAGGCTGGGCGTTCTGATGATTTAAAAGGGTTGAAGGACCTGGGGGTGGAGATGCAATGTGGGTCAGCGGTGAAGTTGCATGAGGTGGTCTACGCGAGCGGAACTCGGCACGAGGTACTCGGTGCACTCAGGGTATTCGGCGCATGAAGGGAACTGGCATGGATGGTAGCCCGCATGCCTCCAATCGGTGCGAGAGACAGGGTTTTGTGTGCCAAAACCAGGGGACGTCGAGGCTGATTTGAGGGACTTTTGAATTGAGATATTGAGAATGTCAGGTGAACTGCCAAAGAACGTCGATGGATTCATTAACATAGGATCCATAAGAGGCATCTAATACAGTAATGGCCTGGTTAAGTGAACGGGAGGCCACGAGATAGGCTGTATCGGGCTCCTGTTGCTCGTAATCAGTGAATTCAACTCACTACCTCACCAACCCTACTGATAACAGTGAGATTAGGTGAATTAGAGTCCCTGCAACTGTGAAATCAACCTCTGGAATTGAGAGAAGAAGAAGTATGATAAACCCTCACACAGAGGAAGGAAGAAAGAAAACAAAATGCACAGACATCATAAACCAGTGGGAAGATCATTCACTCATAGATGAGCATGCACATGACATTATAAAGGAGGGATGAACTGAGAGAATCATTTCCAGCAGAGGGATTAGGCAAGGGGACGCAATAGCTCCCTATCTATTCATTATTGCTTCAGAGGTTCTAAGTAGAGGCCTTTCTGCCTTATTTCAGTCTAGGGTCTTGAGGGGCTATAAAGGGCGCAGACAGTCCATGCAGGTTTCTCACCTTTTGTATGCTGATGGCACTTTAGTTTTCTTGAATGCCAACAAGCAAAATATTATGGTCTTTCAACAGTTCATTAGCAGTTATGAGCAATGCTCAGGGCAGAAAGTGAATGTTGCTAAGAGTAGTTTTATTCTTTCAGCTAAAGCCCCCTCTAGTCACCAAGCCTCACTTTGAAAGAGAGTTAGGATAAAGGTGGGTTAACTTAACCCGATTAAGTTGTCCCAAGGTTATCCCACTTTTACTTTGACAGAGGGGGGTTAACTCGGTTGGGTTAACTTTGTACTTTTTTACAAAGAAATTACATAAACTGCCAGCAGTCACGGTTCATTTGAACAGTGTTTTAGGACATGAATAGTGTTTTGGAACATTGTTCATGCTACAGTGCATCTCCTGGTGCATGAGAGAGGGAGATAGAGGGGTGGGGCAGGGCGCATCGTCGGCGACGGGAGGGGCCATCGTCGGCGGCGGTAGGGGCCATCGTAGTCGTTAGCGGCGAGGGGATGCATCGGTGGCGTCGGAAGTGGGGGTAAGGCATCGTCTTCTGCCAGAGATGGGGCACGACATCGTCTCCCTTGAAAGCAAGGACAAGGTGGTGTAGTGCGGGGTGGGGTAGCGGCATCGTCAGTGGCCGGGGGGGGTGGCGTCGTCAGTAGCAACAACTTCATCAGTAGCGACGTCAACTCCGCCCCCCCCGATTGAGAGAGAGAGAGGGAGAGAGAGAGAGGCAAGGGGCATTGTGGGTAGGAGGAGGCCTCGTTGGCATGGCAGGGGAGTCGTCAGCGGCGGCAGGGGGTAGCGTCGTCGTCAGCAGCTGCTTCTTTTTCATCTTTGTGTGCAGAGAGAGAGAGTGTGTGTGTGTGTCAATGCGTTGGGGGTTAACCCAGGGATAAATTGACGAAGCTCGTTGGGTGGAACATGAAACCCAGGGTTAACCTCTTTCTAACCCGGATTATCTTGTTCCGGCTATCAAAGCAAAAAAAGAGTTGACTCCAGAATAAAATCCGAGCTAACCCAGGGGTAACTCGCTATCAAAGTGGTGCCAATAGTATAAAGTTAAAGGGGCTTGGGAGAGAGAGGGATCATGATGGAGGGAATCACTATTTTTGTTTTGTGAGTTTAAAAGTTTAAAGAATTTCGTTAGTTAAGGGCTTAATAAAGAGGTGGAGTTTTAACAGAAAGTAGTTTAAAAAGGAATGTATACGTTTCCTGTAGGACTAACACTTCGGGACCCAAGCTTGCTTGGGTACCTAAATCAACTTGAGAGTTGTTTTGATTGTGCAGGTCTGTCTAAGAGCCAAATGGAGCAAATGGTACCTAGACAGTGGATGCTCCAGACATATGACAGGAAATAAGGACCTCTTTTCTGACCTGAAGGAAAAGGAAGACGGACTGGTTACTTTTAGCAGAAATGACAAAGATAAAATTGTGGGAATTAGACGAATAGGTAAGGATTCAAATCAATCCATTGAAGATGTCTTACTTGTGAATGGTTTGAATCATAATTTGCTTAGCATCAGTCAACTCTGTGACAAAGGTCACAAGGTCATTTTTGAAAACACACACTGCTCCATTGTCGACAAAGCTTCACATGAAATAAAATTCATTGGTTTTAGAGATGGAAACATCTGCTCTGTTGATCTTGAAAATTCTCAAAATAAAAATCTTTATTTGGTTGCTAATAAGTCGGATGATGCATGGCTGTGGCATCGACAACTTGGTCATGCTAGCTTTAGTGTTCTTTCAAAATTGTTTAGAAAAGACTTGGTAAGAGACTTACCAAAATTAAATTTTGATGCAAATAAAATTTGTGATGCATGTGCTATGGGGAAATAGACCAGGGTATCTTTTAAGGCTAAAAATATTATCACCACTACTAGACCACTTGAACTCCTTCACTTAGATTTATTTAGTCCCACTAGGACACATAATCTTGGAGGGAAACTTCAAGGGTTCGTCATTGTTGATGATTACTCAAGATTCACTTGGGTGTTATTTTTAACCCATAAGAATGATACTTTATAGGAGTTCAAAGATCTTTGCAGGAATTTACAAAATGATAAAGGGTATCAAATCAAGGATATTCAGATTGATCATGGAAGAGAGTTTGATAAGTATGACTTTGATAATTTTTGCAGGAAACGGGGGTTTATACACAACTTTTCAGCACCCCGTACCCTACAACAAAACGGAGTCATGGAACAAAAGAATAGGATGCTCATGAAGATGGTGAGAATGATACTTGTGAAAAATGACTTACCAAGGTACTTTTGGTCCGAGGCGATTAGCACGGCCTATCACATCATCAATCAAGCCATTGTAAGACCCATATTCAAGAAAACTCTATATGAACTATATAAAGGTAAGAAGCCAAACATTACATATCTTAAACCTTTTGGATCATCATGTTACATTTTGAACAATTCTAAGTATAATTTAGAAATGTTTGCCACAAAGAGTGACAAAGGTATATTCCTCAGATATTCATCATCATCTAGAGCATATCGTGTTTATAACATGCACACTCTTGTGGTAGAAGAAAGTCCTCATGTAATCATTGATGAATATACTTTAAGGTTGTCTAATAAAGATAATCATTTTCTAGATGCAGTGCATGAAGATAGAGAAGAAAACAATAACAAGGAAAACTAAGATGTGGATCAAGTGGAGTCGAGTAACAAGAATGATGAAGCTCCAGCCCAAGAAGGAAATGAGCAAGAAATGCAAATTCAGGACCTCCCCATATAATGGACTATACTTAAAGATCATCCACTTGAGAATGTCATTGGGAACATGGATGAACGTGTGAAGACAAGGGCTTCAATGAGGGAAGTTAAACAATTTGATAATATAGCATTACTTTTTGATACTGAGCCCAAATATGTAAATGAGGCATTAAATAATAATTTCTAGATCTTGGCTATGCAGGAGGAATTACACAAATTTCAAAGGAATGTGGTGTGGTTTCTTGTGCCTAGACCTAAGAATCACCTGGTACTTGGAATTAAGTGGGTTTTTCGGAACAAGCTTAGAAATCAAGGGGTGGTCATTAGGAATAAAGCTCGGCTAGTAGCCAAAGGCTATAGTCAAGAGTTAGAAATTAATTTTGATGAATCATTTGCACCCGTAGCTAGGCTTGAAGCAGTTAGAATATTACTTGTCATTGCTTGTTCTAGAAATATAAAACTTTTTCAAATGGACATTAAAAGTGTATTTTTGAAAGGTGTAGTGAAAGAAGATGTCTATGTTGAGCAGCCACCGGGATTTGAAGATGAGAAGTACCCAGACCATGTGTACAAACTTGACAAAATTTTGTATGGTCTGAAACAAGCCCTCCATGAGTGGTACGAAAGGTTAAGTATATTTCTTGCAGAAAATAGCTTCAAAAGAGGTAACATCGACCAAACCATTTTCATTCAGAACTACAATGAACATATGCTTCTTGTACAAGTATATGTTGATGACATTATTTTTGGAGATGCAACTAATTCATTGAATGATGATTTTGTCAAATTGATGTAGGGAGAGTTTGAGATGAGTTTGATTGGAGAGTTAACATTTTTCTTGGGTTTACAGGTGAAGTAGCTAAAGGATGAAATCTTCATCAATCAAAGAAAATACGCAAAGGAGCTCATCAAAAAATTCAAGTTTGACAATGCAAAGATACAAAAGGCACCGATGTCAACAATGGTGAAATTGAAGAAGAATGAAAAAGATAAGTCTTTTGATCAGAAACCTTTTAGAAGAATGATTGGTTCTTTATTGTACTTGACTAGTAGTAGGCCGAATATCATGTTCAGTGTTTGCATGTGTGCTAGATTTTAATCCGATCCAAAAGAATCGCATATGTTAATAGTCAAAAAGATTTTCAGATATCTGTTAGGCACCACGGATCTTGGTCTTTGGTTTCCTCGTAGTTACAATTTTGATTTGATATCTTACATTGATTTTGATTATGCTGGGTGTTTAGTGGATCATAAAAGTATGAGCCGGTATTGTCAATTTCTTGGAGGTTGCATGGTCTCATGGGCCTCTAGGAAACAAAATACATTGGCATTGTCAACTGCTTAAGCTGAATACATGGCGACATGTAGTTGTGCAGCCCAAGTACTATGGATCCAACAACAGTTGGTTGATTTTGGTATTTCTTTGAATAACACACATTCTTTGTGATAACACCTCTACTATTAATATTTCTAAAAATCTAATTTTACATTCTCGCACAAAGCACATAGAGATTCAACACTACTTTTTGCGAGATCATGTGAGTAAAGGTCATTTTGAGCTTATATATGTAAATATTGAAAACCATCTTGCAGATATTTTTACTAAACCCTTATCTCCTAAAAATTTCACAAGAATAAGAAGAGAACTAGGAATTTGCTATTTGAATGAGTGATTGTTTATATTAGGCTTGCAATACACACGTTTGCTTCAGTTTGTAAATAATTGTTCAGTTTTACATACATTCAATCTCATGCTTTAGATTGCACATATCCTTGCATACTTGTGACTAGAAATAAATTTTCATCATCTTTTCATTCACTTGTATATGCTTGTACATACTTACATGCTTTAATATCATGATTTTTGGATATATCAAATGGTGATTGTGAAAAGTTAGATTATGTCCAGCCGGAAGCTTTCACTATGCGTGAGGTGGTCTTCGGACCAAAGTTCTCGCCACGTATCGAAAATCAACTTGCATGAACATATTTTCACATCCTTGCTTGATTGCATGTACATATTTTACAAAACCTTTCTAAATCCTTTCTAAGACCTTGCCTCATTGATAAATAAAAATACAGTGATTTTGATCATTTGTGAATCTTGACATATACAAAGGAGGAGGATTTGTTTCCAACTATGCATACATTTAGGGGTAGTCATAGCTATATCATGGCAAATTCATTTTCTACATACAAAGTAATTACCCACACACTTTGCACATAATGAGTAAATGACTTTGATCGATAAGGATCTCAGAAAATTTTTTTAACACTTTACGGGAACTTAAATCTCCACATGAAAATTAAGAGTAATCATGAGAAAAAAATTACCTACCCCGCAAACAATCAATAAGTGGAATGTGGAACCAAGTAGTCGGGAATCCCCATTGAAATAAATGAGAAAATTCACGTCAAAAGGTCAAGCAAAAATCTACAAAAATCAAATGCGTGATGAATCCTAGTAGTCAGGAACCCCATTGAGACATATGTGGTGACTCGTGTCGAACGGTGAAGTCCAATAAAAAGGAATCATAAGTGGGGTTGTGCAAAGCTACCGATAGTTGAGGATCTAAAATGAAAGTGTAGAGAGAAAATAACCCTCTAGTGTTCTTTAGAAATTCTGTTAATATCTATATATTTTAAAGCTCATTTCTCATTGCCGTACATTTCACTCTTGGGTATTATTGCGATGAATATGTATCTTGAATTTGTTCTTATCATGATTTATGTAATACTTCTAGCTTATGCATGCACTACTTTTTTTGATTATGCTTCATGTCCCACATTTTGATTTTGAATCAAATGCTCACTTGATATCCTTTTGCCCCACTAAGGGGGAGTTATAGCGTTAAGTGCTTGATTGACTTTCATGCTTGCTTGCTTGCTTGATACATCTTTACATCATACATGTACATAAGAGGTTAAATAACCCCAATGTCAATCATTTTTTTGTTGATCATAAAAATGTGGAGAACAAAGTACATTTTAGTACTAGATATATCATAGTGTTCATATATGTTCATAGTCCTTCAACATGTTCTTCATCATGTTCATAGTTCATAGTTCTCATATTAGCAAAGTTCATAGTCTTAATGTTGTCAATAAACTGTCATTTGGAATTTGTGCACACATCATGCACATGTCATTTTGTCATCATCAAAAAGGGAGAGATTGTTAGATCCCCTAGTTGATTTTGATAGTTAAGTTTCAATGATGACAAATCTTATGTGTATGTGTCGTTGAGAATGTTCATTGAAGATTGCTAACTAAGGAGTTCATATTTTTGCTTATCTTGCCTTCAAGGGTTAAAATCCTTTGTGGACTTCCTGGAACTCAAATGAAAGAATGAACAAGTCATTCTAATGTCCAAAATCTAAAACAGGTGGTATATGTCAAGCTCATACCACAAAAACCATTGGTAAGACTCAGCCATCTTTCCTTTGGGCTATTCAATTGAGAAAAATTAGATTTGTCAAGATTAATACATGATTAAGTCTCGTTACACCAACCATGTGTGATTCAATTTTGTAATGCATTTTTTGCATGGATTTTTCAAGGGTCATACTTGTTTAAGTTCTTCCCATCAATTTGGGTGAAATTTGGTATCATGTTGAGCATTCATGTAAGTTAAGCACATGGATAATTGATCCTAATTTTTGGTTGGCAAAAATGAAGGTTTGAATGGGTTTTAAATTGTTTAAATGTTCCTTGTCAATTGGGCTTTCATGTATACACTTCATGCAATTTTCATAAGGGGTTAAAGCTTCAATTCTTACACATTTCTGTGAGTTCTGAATTTCAGTCGACCGACCCTTCTATTTTGGTTGACTGAAATTTCCAGCAATCGTTGGAATCAGACCCGATAAAATTTTGGTCGGCCGAACTCCCTACTTTGGTCGACCGAAATTTCCAGAGTCGCCTATCCTTAGCCCTATAAAATTTTGGTCGACCGACCACATTTTTTGGTCGACTGAAAATGACAATTTTTTTAAAAACGTGATTACGAACTCTATCAAAACTAAACCATTTGGGGTTCATATTTGACCCCTTTGCCCCTCGGGTATTGATACACATCTAGGAGGGGTTTTTTAAGGGTTTAGCAAAGGCTCTTATTGTCTTTCACATAACCTTCATGCCCATATATAAATGCTGCATTTTCTGCACTTGGAGAACAAGAAATAGATTAGGAGGAGAGGGCTTTGGCCGCAGGTGGGAGAGGAGGAGTTTTCTCTTGAAGTATTCACATTTTCTACTCTTGCAGGGATGATCTAGGCTGTCATCTTGAAGATCTGCATCCATTTTTCAAGCATTCAAGTTCCGACGAAGCTGGTTCTACGAGGAGAAGCTCGTTCGTCATCGTTGGATTTGGAGATCGACCTCCCCCACTGTGAAAGCATCAAGCAACCTCTTCTCCAGGCCCTTCATCATATGAGGATACATTTTTCCAACTTTCCTTCACATATCCTGATGATTCCTGTTCAGTCTATAAGCATGTATTGAACATATTTTTATTTTTCAAACTCAGAGTCTGTGTGTGGTTAACTGTCTGCGTACGGTTGTGGTTTATTGTGCTGCAGTTGTTGTAGCTCATGTGTGTGTGTTTAGATCTGTGGTCGGATCATGTAGGGGACGACGTCTCCGTGTGTTTAGAGTGTAAGCTCCGTGCGCTTCAGTTCGAAGCGAGTGGATCCTCACCGATTCAGTGAGGGATGGACGTAGGGAGCCCATCGTGGTCCCAAACCACCTAAAAAATCTGTCTCGCATCTGGTGTGTTTATGGTTTGCTTGTCTATATTGATCTCATTGATCGTGTAAGAGTGGGAGTTTGAGAGAACTTTTTGTATGTAGCGTAAATTCCGTTTCATCATATTTCTTGTTGGTAGTTAATTTTATTCTACTGCGTAAATATTAAAAACTACCATTGCACTTGGTGTGGATAATTCAACCCTCCTTCTTATCCATACGTTCATATACTCATTTTTATAATATCTAAAAATATGAATTAGTCAAGTCAAGAGGACATACACTAAATTATAGGGTAATTTCTTATGACATAAAATGATGTAAGCATCATAAAATATCATATTTCCATGCACATGAAATGATGTATAGTATTTGACGTCAAACAAAATGACTTTTATATGGAACATTTCAAGGGTATGCAGGTTAAACAATTTACTATGATAGTTTTAAGTGATATAAATGTAATCAAAAATATCTTAAAGGTAAAAGTAAGGTTTGCAGTACTAGCCATACCGGTCATTCCGAAGATCCTCTCACGCAAGTGGGCTACCTTCCCAATAGGCGTAACCTATCGTTCCAGTAACACCTTTTGATATACCGTGTATTGAGATGAAATACAAACCAAGACACTTTTTTTTAAAATAATGACTACCCTAGACTCAACCAAGCTCTGATACCAATTTGATGCGGGACTACGACGCGGACTCGGTACCAATTTGATGTGGGACCTGAGACTCAAGGCAAGCTCACTACTCATCCCACGCGAGGGAAATGTGCGGATCTGCACGGTTGAGAAATCGGTAGTGAGTCGAGGGTGTTTGGCTCTTTCGTGCTCGGATCGAGTCACGGGACGGGCCACACTCACTCTCTCTCGTAGCGGTGACAAAGTTAGAACGATCTAGTAATCCTAACACTCAAGCAACGGCATAAAAGAACACATACGAACTAAGCAAATGAGACAAAGGGAGGTGAATGTACCTCCACGCTCCGAGCATGGGGAAGATGACCCCGACCGAGACTCGTACTCCCAGAACAATAATTAAACAATAGTTACAGTAGTGAATTTTATGCCCACTCCATGCAGGGAGGTAAAGGACTACACGTCGGACCCAGGAGTAGCGGGCTCGGGTTGATGGGCAGTGTTTTGAGTAGCTTCGGCGGTAGTGCATGCCGACAAACATGGGGACCACGCCCGGGTCAGAGGGCCGATCGGGCTGGGAGTGCTATCGCTATGAAGGGGACTCCTGGAGGGATAATCCCTAGGAGGGGAACGTGCTGGATCACCTTGTGGAAGGCGAGGCGGCCCGACTGTTGGACGTTATTGCTTGCTGCCCCTGAACCTGTTCCACAGTTTCAGAATTACGCGACTCGATGAAAACAATTACTGCGATCAGACCCAATGTCGGATCGACGCGAGACTAGTGCTATTGTGATGCTCTATCGAATATCTACGAACAACTATTGTTACAGGAATTTTTCTATCTCTGTATTTTCCGTGGCTGAATTTAGAATAGGTAGACTTCTCTGGCTCAGAACAGACTGGGCAGATTGGGATCTGCCTGAGAACTTGGTTTG